>JAZGTK010001831.1:0-35789 GCA_036877625.1 Ambastaia sidthimunki | reverse complement strand
TTACATTTTACCTGTAGGAAACTAACTAATAATATAACGGGCCTCCTCCACAGGTGTAGAGTTAAAACCTCTGGTGCTTTCACAGTCAGACAGAACTTAAAGCTGTAAGGCTTAGCTTAGTATGGCTGTCTCTTGACCAGAGGGAAATAGCTCTTTAGGGGCCTGTTAAACAGAATCCAGGTCTGTTCTGCAGCTCACCTATGACCCTACACAGCAGCACAGCAGGGACACGAGACTGCTGCTCTTCATGTAGGTGCAGTGAACTCTGCGGTCAAGGTTCAAAATTAACACCCGCCAAAATGTTTTCTGTTTGGCCGATGAATGTTTGGGGTGTGTCACCAGCCACTCTGGTGGGTGTGTTCATAGGGGCCCACAGACAGAACGATCGGAGTATGAAGGTCCCACACATACTCTGCATGCTCTGAGGGTTACTATTAATACCCTGGCTGATAGCATAAAAAGTTAATTTCGTACCCTGTCTGCACTTAACAATAAGTATTGATTTTTTTTATGTGCTGAGTGAAAGCAAACTTTATAATTATAAGTTAGAAGAATGCAGATTCCATTACTACAAAACAAGCTCTGTAAAAAGTTTTAGTTGGCACCTCACAATATCAAAACAAGAATGTTTTGATATTGTGAGGTTTCAGGAGTTCTGTGAATTTAATGTGTTCAAGGTGTATTGATTTTTTAATTGACTTGTTAGTGCTAGTTCCATTTAAACTGGCGATTATTTATTGTTCAGTGCAGAAAGCATGTGTCTGGGGCTTTAAACTAACATAGTTTCATCTATATAATGGATATTGTTAGATTTAGTACACCTTTAGTTCCTAACCATAAAGTTTTTTTAGAACTAGTTACTAATCATTTCTAGAACTAGTTACTGATAATTTTGGTCAGATTGTTTTACCCCTCCTGCATTATTTGATTTAGTTAAAGATGAAGCTGATAATTCAGATGTGATTTGTAGTTAGTGTTTGTGTGTGTATGTGTGTCTAGGAGAAAGAGAGTTTAAAGTCACACTTTGTAGTACAGATTGTAGTGTTTGTATGACACGTGTATCTTTTTAGTGTGTAAAATCCTGTGATGATGTGTGATGATAAGATGCTGTATATCTTCAGCATAGGGGTTTCTGTCTAATGACATCAGTATTGTGTCTAATGGATTGTGACAGTACGAAAGCACAGTACAAAAACAAAGAACTGTTGTTAGATCACAGACACATTTAAACATTTGATCAGAGCTTTGTTAGCACAGATGGAGAAAACTGAGCTATTTTCTTCTTTTACAAGATAATTGGCTATTTAATGCATCATTGCTACTACTGTGAAGTGTAACGGACCATTTATTTAATATAAAGTCTTAACTTGTGTTAGAAGCCACATATAAGAGGTCAGTCTAAATGGTAATTTTTGTTCATTTTGAATTAAAAACTTTACAAACAGTCATTTTAAATTGAAACACTCATCACAGTATTACTGGTGTTACCATAGTAACTGTATCTTTGTAGATGGCACGGTGTAGAGCTGGCTCCGGTACCCATATTCTGCCTGCTGTAAATCTGTTTTACTGCAGCAGGAAGCCTTACATTGTGACAAGTCTGCTTACATTTGGAAGAGGACCATCAGTGATAAATGCTAAGTGTTTGGTTGAACTGATGCCATAGTCTGTCGAAACTTCAGCTACCAAACATCCTGAGAATACAACATTACTGATCTAAAGCGATGAGCTTAAAACTTTCTTGTCAGATCCAAAGTGATGGAGAGGTTACAAGCTCACTGAACTTACAGAAATTTAGTGTCTTCATCTAATGTAAGGATTTAGAGACGGAGGATAGATCTCAGAAGATAGAGTTAGATCTTTTTGAACTAGGGTTTGGTTTGAGCGGAATAAATTCAAAATATAATCTGTTCAGTTTTCACTGTTTAAAATATCAGCATTGCAATATGTTGTAATCTGTAAAGAAACATTTTTTTCTCCCCACAATTAAAGAAAGAACCATAGTTAAAACATGATATTTTTAACAATATACATATTTTGGATATGTACCATGATGGCATCATGTATTTCTCTACAGTCTGACAGAGTACCATGTAAAACCACAATGGATATTTATGGTGGTAATTTAATTACATGGTTATTTTATTTCAAAGTACTATGTTAATACCATCTGACAGCATCACTCTCATAGTACATCCACAGTACTTTGTGAGGGTCATCTTGATGCAGGATGTTTGGTGTCAATTGTAATTTTGAGCCTTGAAAGGGTACATGATTAGCATTCTCTACCTGCTGTCTGGATGGGCAGTTGACAGCTGGTATTATAGGGAGAGATTTTCCTGGATGACTCTGCATTTCTGCAGAACTGGCTGCAGTTATACTCTGAGCTGCCCTGATGTTGACTGTGTGGAGGACATTGGAATATGTGTGTATCCAAAGAACAACTGTAACAGCAGTATTTTTCTCAACAGAACACTGCTGACAATGTGCTGTCTCACCTCTGTCTCATTTTCACTGCATATTCAAATATTTACAATATTTACAGCTATACTTCCAGGTCACTGGCAGGTGGCGCTGGTTTGTATTTTTCTTAAAGGGACATATTTATAGATGAATCTGGTCTGGGAGGTGGGGGCATCATTTATTCATCAGCTTGGTTCATGAATATTAATTAGGGCATAGCTTTTACCCGGTGATAGTGGGCACTAACCATAGATTATGGCTTACCTTGTTTATTTGCAGACGTTTCTGTTTGTTCATAAATTTGTTGTTTTCAGAGTTTTTTAGACTGGCTAAAACTTTTAACTTTTTAAAATATATCAACTACTTCTCAAAAGTGAGTTTGACAAACTCAAAAGTAAGGGGGCATGTCCCTCACAATGGTTGTTATGTCTCTGCTCGTTCATATGAAACTGATCTGTCCTGAAAAATCTTATAATGAAAGAGACAAGAAAAGATCTCTTAATAATTTTTGATTAGTGCGTGTTTATTTCTTCTTGAGTTTATTACTTGAGTTTATTACTAGAGTCAATTTAGTCAAATGAAAAGAGAATGTGGTGTAACATGGGCGTGTGTTTGTCTTTATTAGTTGGCTGTGTAATGTTTCATTCACTGTGTCTGCATTTGTCCTGCCCAATTGGTCAGGATTGGGAGAGCCAAGCTGGAACCTTTTGATAAGACATTATTTTTAGCCATTTTGATGGAAACAAATGCATCATCTACTCTGTTTTCTTATCTGTGCTCTAGCGCTCTAGTTCAATAAGGCACAATAAGGTGTTTATTAAATTGATCTCATTTCTGTTGATTACCTGGGTTTTGAAAAAAAAAGATCTTTGGCTAAACCTATAATAGTTTGTGCTCTCAGGCTAATGAAAAAGACACAGGGGGCCCTAAATCCTTAAATAGGAGCAGTCCTGTTTGCAAAGAAAAATGTACTTCTGGGTTTTCAGTTTTAATAGAATTTGATTTTTTCTTTTCTTTAAAGCAGTACCTGTAAATGTAAACTGAAGCATTATAATCAGTATGAATGTTGTTAATTTCAAACTGTGACAGGTTCATTTGGATGGTGGTGAAGATGTGGAGCCTAAGGGTGTCTAAGAATACAGACCACACACCTCCTGATTACTGCGACAAATGTGCAGCACAATGATCTGTCATTATTGGTTAGCTCCACTACCACAGTCACTCAATTCCAAACCTGCAAACAGCCCACAATTCAAAGCGTCTTATTCCGACCCTGAGAATTCAATTGTTTAGGTCCAAAATGAGTTGGGGAGGTTTGTCCTTGTGCTGACACCTTTGTGTTTGCATTGCTTTCTCTTTCTCTTTGGTTGCGGCAGGATTGCCGCAGACTCGAACCTGCAACACGAGCACAAGAGCTATAATTTGTAACCCACTGCACCACGTGCCAGCATGCCTGTTACTTTCAGACTCTGTTCTTCAGTGTCTATTACAAGCTGTCCAAGAAAGTTTTAGGGCTGGCAATTACTGTTTTGTATGCAGATCATGAAACAGGTAACAAACAGGGGGGTTGGGGTGGGATTTTTTTTGTTGCATTGTTATAAAGCATGATTAATTACATTCCCACAGGAATGAGCAGACAGTAAAATATCACAGGTATATATGCATCTTATTTTCTGTCCTGTTCGAACAACAGGTTTGTGACTGAAATATTTGCAATAGCTCATGATTTATTGAATTATCACCACTTTAATGACATATCAGGTATTATTTGTTTGCTCATAGTGCATAGTTTAAAAGTTAATAACATTAGGTTGTTGATTGTGAGCTGAGAATATATTTGTATGTTGTCAGTGTATGTGTTATACACAGTTTTGCTGCAGTCTCAGGGCACGTCACTGCTATGCAGTTATTATTCTTAGCTGCAGATGCTGCCACTAAACGTAAACTAGGCATCTGTTGGTTTGTGTGTTTGACTGACATGCAGAAATGATGATTTGTGACTTTATTAGTCTTTTCCGTCTGTCTGGCATTTGTATCTGTCTGAATTTCTTATCAAAGCAGCTCCTGTCCACATCTCATTTTGTCTCTGTGTTATGGACAGATCCCCTGTCATTAGGTCTTATCACGGCATGTGTTAGCGTAGCTGTAAAAGCTACATGATGTTTTTGCTAATGTCACCCTGCTGCTGTAAGACGTGATCGGCTAGCTAAACTGCACCGGCTTTTCCAGAGTGCAGCTGTGAGTTCAAAGTGTGCAGGGGATACACTTAGAGTGTATGTGGTTCTCAGTGGTTCTCAAACTGTGGGGAATGAAAAACACATACAGGGCATAATTTGGGTATAATTGCTTTTCAATTAGAATGTAGATAAATGAAAAAAGCTGCATAAATAAATGTACACGGGGAGAGGTGAAAATCAGTCAGTGCAGGCACGAGTCAGTCACCTGCTGTATGAACCCACAGTGATAAGAAGTTTATAGTATCACACGTGCCAGAAGTTGTGATGACAACCCTTAAAAAGTGTGATGACTGAATATCCTCAGTTGAGTTTTTTTTAAAAATTGCAGAATTGAAAACAAAATATCAAAATCGCCTCCAGGTGGAGGATAATTTCAGGCTTGCGCTATCCAACACTGATCCGCATTCTGTGCAAGTTTCCCACTGATTCATTTAATGTCAGGTGATATGCACACTGTGCCTATTAAACACTATTTAGGGTGAATGTAATGTGAATTGGAACACAAGTTCTTTCAAATAACATGTTTTAAAGCACAGTACATGCAACATTGGCTATAAGTTAAATCTTGTTTTATCAAAGTAACATTCAGAAAACATCCTTGATCATTTAAGGGTGTGTTCCATGTCCATTTTATAGTTTTATAAAAGTCCTGAAATACATTATAATTATTTATTATTTTACATTATTTATAATATTTTAAATTATAATAATTTTTAAAGTAATTTTAAAAAATATATTAGAAACTGGGCTATAGATAGAACTGGGCTACAGGAACCGAAGGTTTGGTGTGTTTCACTAATTGTTATGCCTTATTTTGCAGAACCTGCCATCGACCTGCCGTTTTTTATTATCCTAGAAAACTTTTCTCGGTACACAAATTGCTGTCGCTATTGATTCTCTGAGTACCTTTGAAACTCATTTCATTGTGACTGTCTGGGTGGCCATAAAAAAGCTATTTCTTTGATAAATTGGCTGATATAGTCTTTATAAATATTTATCAGCAGGCTAATTTTGTGCCAGTAAAGTGATGGAAGTGCTGATGTTGCTGTATTCCTATGAACACATCTTTTCCCCCAGGCCATCATGAAGATTCCAATATATGGACAAAGTGGGATGTGCATTGTTGATTAGAAGTTATTTAACAAATACGTTTTTTGCCAACTAATGACATGGCATTTGATAGGCTTGTTAATATTAGGCTATAAAAAGACCAGCGGAAGTGCTGAGCACACTCAGGGGCACAAACTTTCAAGGCCAAGAGTTTCAGATTCTTAAGTTTGTTAGTTGTAATCAAACTTTAAAGACTTATCTGAGTTTCTCCTTCAAGCGCTCTGGAACAAGTTTTGAGTGTCTTGAATTTAGAGTTCATCTAAGCAAATGTTGTCACAGAAATACTGTGTTAGTAAGAAAAGCTTATCAGTTTCATCTGAAATTAACAACATTCCATCAAAAACGTGTGGTTTTATTTTCTGAGTGATTAGATGTTTGATATTTTATGAGGTATGGCAGGGCTACTGTCTTCTCTTTCAGTTTTTATATGTGTTGACCTAACCATTCGGGTAATTATGTTTTAGTTGACATTTGGTTTCCTTAAAGTGTCTCTGCACTCAGTGCTGGTGTTGTATTAAGTATGTCATGGTTGCTCTGCTCGGTGGACTGGTTACAGCTGAAACTGTGAGCAACCAGGCGGGGCAAACAAGTGTATCTGCATTTGTGTGTAACTCACTGGTTGTGTCTGATTGTGTTATTTTACTCTGCTCTGATTAATGTTCTGCTGGGCTGCTCTTCAGTGGTGGGAGCTTGTCTTTTAAATGTACTGTGTAAAAAAAAAAAAGATCACTAGGGCTCAGATTATCCCCCCCCCCAAAGGCTTGTTTGGGCCTGCAAGCTCTTTTATGTGCCAAGTGTTCTCAGTTTGGTAAACTGTCTTTTGTAACAAGGAAGCTGGAAGTAGACAGGGTGAATTTTTCTTAATGAAGGGATTCCTTACTTATGAGGGGCAAGAAACATGATGTCACTCAGCAGCAAAATTTGGCCCATAAAAAAGGGATGGTCAGTGTGTATGATAAGAGGGGTTCGCTGCCAGGAAAACAACAATTTCTGTTGGAGAACAGATTAACCAAACTGGTTTCTTCCACAGCTGTCTCTGGTCCCCATTCACTTTCATTGTATAGAAAAGAGTAGCCTGACAGCTAAATATCCCCTTTTTTAAAGATAAAAGAAACTGTAATGTGGGTAATTTGTTTAGATCATTATTTCAGATGTTTAGAAATTTTCTTTTAGAAAAAAAGACAAAAACACTGATTATGGAAAAAATGTATTATGCATTGAAAACAGTAGAGGAGACATTGTGAAAAACACTGTGAATTTGATTTTAGATATTAGATAAATACCTTCATACCTCGTAGAAAATAGAAACTTTTCTTTGTTGTGAGTAATAGGACCTATCCAGCTTTAAAGTGGCTTTTTGAATACATTTAAAATCATTCAATGAAACTGGATTGAAAAAAATTAATTACTATTGGACAATTTCTTTTCTGAAAAATGGCACTATTAGTGGAACTGTAACCCACAGCACTATTCATTCAGAATTGATCTTTTCTCCCTCGGTTTTCTCTTGAATAAGATGTATAATGTTCATAAGCCATGTATTATATTATAGTGTGTAAATTATATTTGGCCAGCAAAAGCTAATATAACGTGAAGTAGTTGGCAGTGGATATCACTGCTGAAGTCTGTTGTGCAGGTATCCAGTTCTCACCTCATACCTGCTCAGGCTTTATTTAATTTAGTGCAATTGTTGCCCTGTTCAGCTTTTGATTTGTTCATATTGCAGATGTGTCCTATTTTTTAAAAGAAATTGTAATGTTTTTATTAAAATATTAAAGGGACATTTTACCTGAGGTGTGTGTGTGGGGGGTATTTGCTTATTAACTACAGGACATAAATCTGCAACGTCGGTTTCTCTTGTATTATCATGGATTTAGTAGATTTTTCAGTTTATATCAAAACAGGTTTTTATTTAAATAGTATGGTGGTGTTGTTATTTGGTCTTTGGAAGAACAGAAAATAGCAAAGGCCTTTAACCCAGGCTGGCTTTGGTTCATTGTGCCCTACATAATAATTAAAAGCAATCTGAGATGTAGTTTCATATCCCAAATGGATTTTAAACCTACTTCACGATACTGAACATACAAGAATAATTGAATTGAGGCCCTAAAGCCCTCTGTTCCACAGAGCTAACCTTATTTTTTTGGCTATCAGGTTCAATGTTTGCTTTAGAGATGTGCAAATAACACCTTCTTTCCTGGTCTGCATACCTGGTCAGTGCACAGGCCAGCCAGTATCTTGAAATGTGACAAACAAGCTGTCTGAGAGAGTCTGACTCAGGTGCTGTAAAGTTTACCTTGTGTCATAGCAAACTTTTGGTTAGCAGGGGCCAGACAAATTCTGCTGTTTGCTGTCATATATGGTAAAACTGAGGCAAGCAGAAAGACGCTAAAATCAGATTTTGCTGTGGCCCTGTCAAACTTGACTATCCAAGCAACCGCAAGGTTTTTCCCTCCATTTTGCACACAAAACTTTCACAACAATAAAACAGTCAGCTGTGGGCTTTCCCAGGAAAGTCTGGCAATACAATAAAAATAAAAATGTTTTTTTTTTTGTAAGGGCAAGTGATAAGACCTCATTGGTGCTGGGTTATGAAACTCAGATGGGGAAATATTTATTTTGGGACAGAAACACCTCCCAATTTCAGTTTCTGCCCACTGACGTCCTCATTAATGGGCTGTAATTTGGCAGCAGACAAGAGAGGGTGGGAGTTAGTGAGAGTCACAGAGGAGAGAGAGAGAGGAACATACAGAGGGAGAGAGAGGAACATACAGAGGGAGAGAAAGTTGGAGAATAGAGAGTAGATCTGATAAGCTGTGTAGCTGAGCTCTGCTCTGGTCATGAAGGAGTTTGATCTCTGATCGGCTGTCAGATGCTTTGTGGCGAGTGAAACTTCTGGCAGGCCGTTCCCAGGAGAACTTGTGGATATTGGAGAGCTTTGGATGCTGACTCTCATTGCTTCAGCTAAATATCAACTTTCCCATCAGAGCTCGTCTTGTATCCTGTCACCGTTCAGAGGACAAGCCTGACTCGCAGAATGAGCCCAAGAGGAAGCAGATAATCTGCTGCATTCTGGCAGGTGAGGCAGCTTTAGGGCAGAATGCTCTGCAGAGCAGAAAAACAGACACAGCTTTGAGGACAATGTCAAACAGACATTAAAAACTTTAATTAGTATAAATGTTTCTCTGCTGGGTTCCTCTAGAAGTACACAGTGTCTGCTGAAGCTGTTAGATGAAAACGTCATGGTACAAGACTGTCTAAAGTCTGATGCTAAGAGGTCTTAGTTTGGTACATCTGATATAAAATTATTTCTGAGCCTGTTGTTTGCTGTAACTTTGGATAAAGCCCACTTGCTGGCCTTTGGACTCTGAAAAGCTGCAACAACCGAATAGGCAAATTTCAGAAAAACATAGTAGCTGTGCAAGGCAGCCTGCTTAGGGGAGGAATTTTACAGCTGAGAAAATAGACTTCCATGAAAATATGAAGTAGATAAGCACAGAGAACTGGTTTTCATCAAAGCGAGAATTCTAGATTCTAAGTGCTGCTATTTTGGTTAGTGCTATTTTTAAGTGTTACACTTGGGTGTGGAATAAAATTAGCTTAATTAGGCATTTTGTTTCTCATTTACTTCTAAAATGCTTTGTGATAATGTATCTTGATTTACCATTTAAGGGCTATGTGTGTTTTCGCACAGAGACAACCTTAACTTGTGGGCAGATTAATGCAATAAGGTAGAAATAGTTTACTGTGATCAAAACAAATGGACATATACAAGATTGTAACCTTTATGGACAACAGAGAATGATTTGATATTTATTCTAATGTTAAATTTTTCTTCACAACTTTAAGATCTATAGATATCCTACTGTAATAATCATGATATGCTCTTGTTGTCAGTATTGCAGTGGCAATACAAAGCTGAGAGTATTTTGTCAGCATAATGAATTGCATTACCAGAAAAATTACCAAAACATTCTTAATGTGTAATCATGTCTTATCAGCCGTGTTGGATGTGAGTCATTTTTTGTTTTGCTGTGGAAGCCGCTTTACAACTGTGTGTCCTGCTCATGTGAGATGCCACAGTGACATGCTCATATATCCCACAGATAAGACTCCACATAGCGAAAGGGGAGGTTGGATAGATGAAGTAAAACTTTACCCTACTGAATATCAACAGACCAGACTCCAGTAACCCCCCAGCACAGATTTTTGCACTAAATGGGAGTATAATGTTGAACATAATGTTTATGTTAACTGTAACTTTTGTTTATCTAGCTGTAATGAAAAATTTAAATACAAACGTCTATATTATTTAACCTCTGGTTTAGTGTGATCAAGAGACTGAATGTGACAGGACTTTATAAGTGAAAAGTTTTACATTTAATGACCCCTGTGATGTCTCATGACACAGGACGGTCTTGTCATAATCACATTTTTTAACACGTTTGTACATCTGCCCTCACTTTGATCCCACAGTTGCTCTGTTCTGCTAAAGTGTGGATTAATCATATACATTTTCCTTGTCACTAGCAGCAGAAAGACAAAACAGCACTTTAACAGGACCCGGGTGTTTGTGGCTGGTGAGCATTCATAATAATGTGGCAGGTTGTCTTCCCTCAGATCTACATCATGGTGAAAACAAACAGCACTACTGTTTGTCATTCAGTTTATCCGCCAATGCTAATGCAGAGAATTCCGTGACAAGTAGTTCAGAAGTAATGTGATGGAAACAAAAGAACCAAAGAATGCAGATTCCTAATTAACAGTGGAAAATACCAAAACTATTGTACAAGGCCAGCAAAGTGCGTGATGCTTTTGGAGCAAAGTTGGAGTTAGAGTAAATGAGGAAATGTGCCTGTGTTTTTAAATGGGCTGCACTTTTAAGTGAACACACTGTTAGTGTTATTGGGATCAACAGTGCCTGTTTTATTGCTTTTTCATTGTTATTTTAGTTAAAATTCTCCTACCATTATGAACTTTAAATGTGCTTTTTCACACTGTTCAGCGTAATCTACTTACACCGATTGTGGTTTAAAACTCACATACTAGCTATAGCTATTTTAGTCCAGGATTCATTTTGTGCACATAATACACTTTTGACCCCAGTGGTGCATGAAGTCAGAACACATTCTCTTTTAAAAAGCAAAATGTAATTTAATGGAGTCTGATAGCAGATCAGCAGCTCCTCTGATGTATACAGCATATGTAAAGAGCTTCCTATAGTAGTTGAAGTCGTGCTCAGGAAGGGCTGAAAGCCGTACAGTGATGGAGAATCTTTCAGAGGCTTTTAAACTCACATTATAATGATGGACACGTCCTGCTCACTGGAAAACAGAAGACACAGCTTTCTAGGAGCACTGCTGCTGGTTCCAGTGATTTAACCAATATTATATGCAAACTAGATTCTTACATTATCTGAAGAGAATGTGAGTGGTACACACACAATGATAGGGTGGTGGGGGCAGTTGCTAGGGTGTTGCTATGTGGCTGCTAGGGCTTTCTGGGTAGTTGCTGTGGCATTGTTAGGTGGTTGCTTTGTAGTTCTTTACTGGCTCAAGTCAAAACAGTATTGTGATGGATCTGTAGCACAAATGGTCATTTGTCAAATTGTAAAACACGGGGTTAGCTGTAATAATAAAAACTATTTTTTGTTGCCAGTAAGCTGCAGCAAAACATGCAGAATGAATGCAGAGGTTTCATTTTTCAATAGATTTTTTTGGAGAAGATTTTAATCATTATACAGATTTCATTTCACAGATGAGATAGCAGGATTGTCTTCAGCATAATGTTTATTCAGAACCTGACTCATGCTGTGACGACAGATAAAACTATTGTTGTAGTAAAACCTTACATGTAGTACATGCTTTTATGTCAAGCGTTCTGTCATTGCAGCCACTGAAAAGCTTTTATGGAGCTGAGTTTGCTGATGCACTAAATATGCAATTAGTGATAAAAGGCTGTTATGGTGTTTAATGTTGACATATGTATTCATTCCGCAAAACTGCACACAATCTTTGGGGACGTTTGTACCTCAGACTCATGAGTGTGGTATGATTGTTCACAAAAGAATCAACTTGACAATGTTGTGTCACTGGGGGTGTTTGATGAGACGTAGGCAGAAGCGGAGAATTGCTTTCCACACCCTGTTAAATTTGACAGTGTACCGTGAAGGGAGCATGCCTGAGCTTTGTTGTCATGCTGAACGCCCCATCAACAACACTTTAGACTGAGACTCAATCAGAAAACATGAAGGGTTGTTTTTTGAATGTTGAAATACATCTCCTGGAAATAATAAATAGTGTGTGTTGGGAGGTGTATTTAAAGGAGCATATACAAACACAATATGCTGTCATACTCTTAACATTACAGTGCAAATCTTTACAATGCATATAGACAATATAACCACCAGAGAGTCTTGTGTCATATAGCATTGGAAGATCTCAGCTAGTGAATTCAATAAGATGTTTTGGTTTACCTACAATATACAGTGAATATTTTTATGTGAAATAAACACTCAGCTACACATGCAAGGGGCGTTCATAGCAGACAAGTTATTGTTTTCAAACAGCTATAAAGCTATAAAAATAATTTTTAAAAATACAGTAAAATGTATCATGAAACTGTGCCATATGTGGTTATTTTATAAATTGCCCTGGATGCTGATGTCACATCCATTAACATATGGCTACATATCAATGCCTGTTCAGTATTAGCTATTCATAACACAGATCATTTACAAATAGATGTGTTAAAGGTACAGTAACAAAAATAGCCCATTTTAATTCCTCTGGTCAGAGAGAGGTTGGAAAAATAATCATGTAAAATTAGTTTTTGTAAAATTATTAGTTTTGTAAAATCAGTAGTTTTTGATGCAAGAAACCTTGATTCACTTTATAAGTGAGTTTCAGTAAAAATGTATTATGCTATAAAAGGTCCCTGTAATATTGAAATGTTTGTGGCTGAGTGTGACCAGTAATAATGATGAAGTGCAACTTCTTTGCACTTCAAGCTGTTAAGTCATTGGTTCTTACTCATGCGTGGACAGTGAAGGGAACATCTGTTCAAACCTCTCTTCTGTGAAGGACATCTCAACTCGGCCAGATGATCACAGACACAAACCTGAAGCAGGAGGTTCTTTTACCTCAGCCATGAGCCTCAAGAGAGTCTCTGTGATGATGGGACTTTAGGTTTTGAACATAATAAATATGATGATAAGTGATCTGCGGTTAAACATTTTCTCCACATTAAGTCACTGGGGTGCCTCCTTACTCATCCAATTACCGCCACTCAGCACGCTCAATTTTAGCCAATCACACCGCAAGAAGACAAAATGAATAACTGAGTTGATGACAGCGGAAATATTATGTGTGTTATTTCACAAGTCTCCTCACCGTCAGACGCCCCCCGTTCCTTTCTTATTACAGCCAATGACAGCAAGATGTTTTAATGCCCTAGTTAAAACAGTGAATGACCCCGTGTAATTGAAATCAATAAAGTTTGCGCAGTGGTTTGTGCTTAGCGCCACACTTTGTGTTAAATAATATGAGGGGGCCTGGATAGGCTTCTGTGGTGTCATACATTCTGCACTCCTCTGGGAACGTCATCAGACTTAGTGTGTTCCTGTAGAATGTGGCTCATATGGCTATGATATTCACATTGGTTAATAATAGATTACTCATATTGTTTTTCTACTCTCTGTCTCTCTCTCTCTCTCTCTCTCTCTCTCTCTCTCTCTCTCTCCCTCTTTCTGCTGTTTCTTCCTCTTGCATTCAGCCACAATCAGAGAACGACAACGTTCAAGCATCCTGTGACGGGACAGATCTCCTCAGAAAACACAGACTTCATTTTACAGGACCAGTAAGTGTTAAGTACTTCCTGTTTTAAGTGAGTGTTAAGTACTTCCTGTTTTTAGTGAGGGCTGATGATTGACAGGGTGTTTGTATTCCTAACCATGTTTGAGAATGTATGAGAACGTAAAAAAAATTGTAAAATCTTCTTGCATAAATATGTATGTACTTGTGGCTTCCTTGAGTAGTTGCGAGTTTTGAATTGTTTTTTAACAGATGTGAGATTAATGGGATGTAAAGTAATGATCCATGAGCCACCACTATCATATGCCAGTGCTGGAATGTGTAAATCTGCTGGAAGTGTCCAGAGATAATGATAATGATGCCTATTACTGCTATTGCAGTTTCCCATGAAGGTGATGCGGCATTGTATAGTCTGAAGCTGCAGTATTAAAGTTGATTGAAGTAAAGACTTCCAGTAATATGTGCCATATTTTGACTGCAAAGCAGGTGCATAACTATAGTTGGTACTTCTCACCCAATCACAGCCCAGTAAGCAGATGCACATCCCCAAGGCATTAATGAAAGCGTCCATCATCTATAAAGCACTGTGTTCTGTTCCTGGCATCATATTTTGTACAAACATCCAGGACACTTTGGAATGGATTCACGTACATTCTGAATTCTAAACTTGGAAATTACATCAGTTCTGATGTCCAACAGGGAGCATTTTAGACATAATGCAGATGAGCTAAAAAGCTAAAACATCTTCCAGATGAAAATACACTTGCCGCGAAGTACGCAAAACGTGTTATGGAAAGTATGCATGCTTTTAGGGAGAGTATAGTGTTGCAAAATTTAACATGCTGAGAACACGTTTAAATTTTCCTATAGGTCCTTGAATTATTGTGAAATTCCATATGGCAAATTTTGCTTCTGGTACAAACAGGCTGGAAAAAACTGTTTCGTTTTTAAGTAGTGCTGTTTCTGTTAGTGTCTCTTAAATGGTGCAGGCATGCAGACGAAACACCTCAGTGAAACACTCTGACAGTGTTTTCTGCACTGCTGTACATCAGCAGTGTAGTGCTGCTACTGAATCTACACTCACAGCATGTACAGCAGTTATTTATGTTTGAGTTATGAGCTTGCAGTCTGAATTAAATGTGATGAGAGTGAAACTTTGGTTTTTTATACTAAATAGAATCTTTCCCATTCCCTGTCGTCACTGGTTACATACAAAAGTGTATATAGTAACAGTGTAACAGACCATTGAAATCCGACTTGTAAATGAATGACTATTATAAACAAGTGAACAAGTTAGTCAAAAAGATAGTCAAACTCGAAAGATATCAGTTTGAATCAGTCTGATGACTAAATCAGTCTGAATGGTTTTTGACCTGCTAAGCAATAGTCAACGTTTAGCGAGTATTTTAATGAAGCAAATCAAGAACAGGACCATGTCAGTGGAATCATTCAGAATCAGAATTGTCACAGGGAATCAAAAAGTAAATTGTTAAATTCATTATGATTTACCTGCCTTGTGTTAAAAGTGTGTACAATTGATTTAATTAAATGACTTACACATGTATTTTGTGGGTTGGGTTTGCTGTTTATTATGAATGCTCCCAGGTGAAAACTATTACAAAGTTCAGCTGCCTGTCTGCATTTCTCTGTTATCACCTGATAGCTCTGTTCCAAAACCTATTGTAGTGGGCTGCCCGGCTGCCTACTGCCCACTTATGCAGCTGCCTTTTAAAGCCATAGAACCTCATAAATGACTGATTGGAATAGTTTTGGAACAGAGCAGATTTGTTCCATGTAGAGGTGGGCTCATGGATTAGAATGTTGAGCTCTCATAGGAATATTGAACATGGTCGTCAAGACCATTTCTCATGCAGATGACAGTCAAGGAAATGTCGGGGTTGATTGATGCTTCTCATTAGGGGCACAGTGTGTGGAGGCTGTGTGCCAGGTTCAGGCCCAGATTAACCACCACTGGTAGAAGCCAAAGAAGTCATTGTGTTAAAGCTGAGATGTAGTTATTAGCTTACCAGCTTTCTAACCTCTTGCTTGAGTGCCCTAGAGATAATGATCATGAAACCAGATGTGTTACAGAGTGAGCCGTAGATTGCAATCACTGAAAAAAAGGAAGTTTGTCACTTGCAGTGTTGATAATGCGATGAGTCTTTTAATGGCCTTTAATGGCTGTAAAATGCTTGTGGTTTGTAGAGGACAAAGATAAAGAAGTTACAGAACATAACTGGAATACTCACTGCTACTGGGTGCTCAGAAGTGCTATTTTAAGCATAAGTCCGGCCTCCTTTACTGCTCTCTCTCCATCAGCCATGCCTTTTCCTTTAGTAATCAAGTAACAATGGAAAACTAACCTCACCCGAACAGATATAATGATACTGTAAGTGCTGATGTGTGGAAGAGCTTGTGGAATGTCATGATGTCAGCAGAGAAATATCAGTGTCGTTCATCCTACACAGAACATTGCTGCAGGTTGCCATGGCAGCCAGGGTGTGGATTTCCAGTTGGCATGTTCCAGTTACGAATTTTTGGATAATAAGGATTTATTGTAGCCTGTTGATTCAGACACACCCAGATACTGTGTGTGGGTGAAACATATTCCAGTTCATCTCAGTGTCCCCAAAAACTGCTGCATACACCCACCTCTCTAGAGGGAGGAGTTCAAATGTGTGCTGTGATCTCATTGGTTGTGATGTCAGCGGAAGTGTATGATGTGATAGGAGTGTTGTGATCCCCTGGTAGTGCAGTACTATTGATCTGAATGACTAATCTGAGTACAATGTACTGGGAGAAGAGATCTTTTAAACAACACTGTAGATTGGTGCAATGTCCACCTCAAAGGCTCACTGCCACTCTCTGTATTTTTGTTTTGCAGCATGGCTAAATCACACACAGCATTTGTCTGCAACATAATGATAACCATCATTATTAAGTCATTAACATTATACAATTTATACATTATAATTATTAGAAAATACATATTGGCATTTATTCATATATATTACAGGGATTGTTCACCCCAAAATGTACTATTATTAGTAAATTTTTATTATTATTACTATTTTTTAAATAAAAAATTATTAATAATTTTACGTGCTATTATATGCAATAAGTTATTGTTTTATAACAGGTAGCACCAGTAGAGTAGCACAGATGAGTGCTCAATATCACTTAATCTCTGAATAAAATATGAGAACACTGAAAGGCGTAACTAACCAATTAAAAATGAGTATTCCAAATAAGTAAATAGTTCAGAATAAGTAAAATGTTGTATTTGTTATATATATTTGCCATTATGTAACAGCAAAGCTTTCATGCTGTTATGACAAATTTAATGGAGCATATTGTATACTGCTGTTTGCCATGTATTACCATTTAAAACCAGGTTAGTGGGTCTGAAGCTCCCTATTGTGGAGCTCTGTGCTTTAGGGAACAGAGTTTGGTGATTTTTCTGAGGAAAGTTTCAGCTGGCCCCCAGCTGGGACCTCTCTCGTCTCTCCATCATAAAATACAGGCGCTCTGAGCCCATACGTTCAAAAGATAGTGCAGGTAAATAATGTGAAAGGCTAGATAAAACAACAGAAAGTCCCAGGGTGCAAACATACTTCAAAAATGTTGTACAGGAGCCACGTTTGTAAGGTAAAAATTAGAGGGGAAAGTGTTGCAGTACGCAGGTCTTCCCATGCCAATGCTGTTGTAGTTTCCTTGTGTTTTGATGTGGTACACTCTCTACTGCCTCCTTGCACTACAGGAACTCCTCACAAAGAGTTGATGGCTTTGGAGTGTTTTTTGTGTGTCAGTTTTTGGGCTGGGATATTGTGTTTTACTTATCTCCAGCAACCATGAAAACAGTGGAGTCAGCCTAACACAACGCTGGGAAATTGCTTGCTTTGGTGAGTTTAAGCAGAATAATCAAAATGTGTTTTTTGAAAGGTTGATGACCTTGTTTAGTTGCATCATGCTTTTTTCCTCACTGGTATATTTTCTATCATCAGTTTTTTACTTGA
Source organism: Ambastaia sidthimunki (assembly GCA_036877625.1). Lineage (NCBI taxonomy): Eukaryota > Metazoa > Chordata > Actinopteri > Cypriniformes > Botiidae > Ambastaia > Ambastaia sidthimunki. The sequence continues at coordinate 18,152 of JAZGTK010001831.1, read as the reverse complement.
AACTATAACATGATTGTTGTTGGCTTAAATCTACAAATACAAAGTGTGATGTCATATAAAACATTATGTAATGTATTGCAGGCTGGAAGTTTTAATATGGGCTGTGATTATTTGATTACAACTGGATTAATGCTGGAATGAATGTTTGTAGTGGATTAGAAGGGTGAAATCAAAATTGACATGAGTTGTTACTGGGTTCTTCTGGATTATCAAGTGTTTTAAAAAGACAATCATACTCGAACAAGGTAAAAAACATTTAAAATGGTAAGAAAAAATAAACAGTAGGTAATATTTTGTTAATCTATCGCAGTTTTTCCCAAATGCTCTGTCACTGTGTTTTGAGGTGTACTCACACTTGGCATGGTTGCCTTGAACTGTGCCCAAGCATGATTGTCCCCACTCCCCCACTGGCCTGCACTCACACTGGCACTTCATGTTCCAAGCAGGAGCATGCTTACGTCATTCACAATTAACTTTTGTTTCGAAGAAAAGCACTTTAGCTAATTCACTGTCTAATAGATTTATCATGTATGCCATGTAGCGATTTTCAGTGAAAATAATTGTACGCACATATCATAAAACTATAATGGAGACAGCTGACTCGATAAAGGAATTTGCAGCTGTACAAACTGCAATTCCTGGCTATCAACAAGGTGAGTTCACCGTGTGTCCACTTCTTCAGGGATAGTGTAAGTTAAAGTCTAAAGATTTTTTTAACGACTCTGATGGCTTCTGGAAGTTCACTTTATTTTATAGCTTCCATTATACACTTGAGTACTGCAGTGGTGTTTGTATTTCATTTACAGTAGGTCTGCGCTGGTCTCATGAAGTCAGAATAATGTCCACTTAGCAGGATTTTTCTCGCCAAGAATCGTCCACTTAAACAGGAAGTGATCGTCTGAAAAAATATAGCCTTACTCATGAATGTCTACTACTAATTTCCTCAAACTTTTATCCCTGAAAGACTAGATGGCAACCGTACGACAGGCACATTGACAAAAAGCTAACCTGTGTACTCTCGCTTCTGGAAGCAAGTCAGATTGCAGTTTGTTTTTCAGACAGCTCTTGCCAGTTGTATGTGCAGTATATGCGTGAGGAGACTGTCGGTGATTGGACTGTGAGGGTCTGCCATCTGCCTCAGTTAGTTTATGGTTGCACTGTATGCATTCTGAATATGCATGGTTTATGCTATAACAAATTAATTTTAAATGTGTAATATAAGAGGCAGCTGTTTATCCAACCAATTTTAACTTAATCAATCTCTGGGTACCAGTGCAGAATGCCTTGTCATTTCCTTGAAGCAGATTTAAAAATCTGCTTATTGACAGAGACAGATGTTTGTGGAGCTGTGCGAGCTTTAGTTGGTTTTACTCTAGGTTGTTTCTTTTCCAGCAGTTTTAGTCTGAGTTTGACAGAAGTCTGAGATGGAGAGAAGTTTGTATGTATTGCCTGCAGTAGATCCTGCAGGAGAGCAGCAACAGTCTGACAGTCTGTTTTGTTCTACACTGAAATGAGCAGTTGATACCTTAAGAATTTATTTTTACTTGAGATTTAACCTGTAAAAATGACTGATTCAGCACTGATTCAGAACCATTACATAACACTTTCTCATTTGATTAAAAGCAGTTTAGATTTGTGGCACATTTTAAAGGCACATTTTGATCTGACAAAACATTCTTTTACAGTGAACATTCTGTCCTCTGTTTCCCTCATTCTTTCTCATCTCCGGTGTTCTAACCCTCTTTCTGCTGACTTACCTAAATGTTACATTAGCATTACCTGAATCTCAGTGGAGCTTTATACGGTTCTCCTTATTAGGAAAGAAATATGGGCTCAGATACTTTCAGGGAGTAACCTGGCATCGAGGCATTTGTATCACGGCGACCGCGACTGTGGAATTTCGCAAACATTTGGTTAATCATTTGTTTTTTTTAAACCACTGTTTAACAGACTTGTGTTTAAGATTGAATTCCAGAGTGTTTGCTCTCTTCCTGTGAATTCCTTGAAACTGTTTGCAAGTTCCAGTTGAAGCTGATGTATGATACAGTGTTGATCTGAGGAGTACAGTGATAGTGGGTTGCGCAGAGAGTGCTGTGACCTCTGTAAATGCCCTGCATTCTTCAACTGCATTGCATCTTTCTGCCAGAGTGCTCATAGGCAACTGAGCTAAATAGGGGATGCATTTACCATCCAAAACAGGCAGTTATATTTCATAATAAAACTGCCTTAGAGAATGTAATACTGATGGATGAGGAATTCAGCTTGACGTGTAGATGAGTGTATGAAGAGCGTGAATGATAACACTCTTATATATGGAAGCTTCTGTGTGGGACATTATCATAATGACCCTGCATCAGTGTTTCCATTGGTGCTTTACTGTGGTCTTGTCTTCACCCACTCAAACTTTATCTGTTTTTTAAAAAAGTAGACAGATGATAAAAGTATAGAGAGATAGGCAGGTAGTAGACAGATGGAAAAGTTGGTAGGTAGGCAGATAGATGGAAAAACACCATTTCCAGTTTACCAGAGATAAATAATGTGACTGGAATTGTGTACACAGAAGGGTAATTTCAGATCACTTCTTTTGCCTTCAGGGAACATGTTTGACAAAGTGTTACTGGAGTGCTTCAGACAGGGAGTGTCCCAATGTGTATTGTCCTCTCATGTGTACTTTGTGTCATCAGGTTGTGCTAGGCAATGTTAGTCAATTTGTCACAACAAATACTTGTGTATGTACTGAATCACTGACGTATTGTATTGAAGTATTTACTTTACTGTTTACTTTAGCTTGTGTACCAGTAACTGCAACTCACACCTGGTGTCACAGATCATGTCTTTATGTTTGACTCCTGCAGGGCAAATTCACGCATGTCCAAGCCACCTCCAGAACCGAGGCCTCCCAGCATGGTCAGCGAGTCATCTGTCGCCATCTCCTCATCCCCTGCGGATACCACCTCAGGATCCAGGGTGAGAACCAGCCTTACACACTGCTGATCTGATCATCTGAGATCAGTGACGCTGATTCTCCATAAACACAATAGGCCAGATCACTTCCGGTATCCTAGCAGTGCCAAGTTGGATAATTGCCAAAGCCACAGTGTTCCTACTGTGTGTGTGTGTGCGTTTGTGTGGGTGAGGATCTGCTTTAAAACATATTGAAAATCTGATAATGTTTTTAAAGGTAATGGGGGAGAATAAATTGGCTTCATCTTTTTTGCACTCTGCATTTGATTATGATAAATGACCCAGAGTACGGTGTAATAGGTTACTGTTCCTTTAGTCCAAAGAAAACTGGATTAAATCTCCTGTGTAGTTCAGCTGTGTTGAGCAGGGTCGGGAGGTGCAGTTATACAGGGTACAACATCTGTAGGGGATTGAGAACTTTACATAATACTTTTCTTTTCTTACGGCTAATTAATTATGTGCCTGTGTGGCACACTTACACTCTAAGTGTAGAAGTAGTAGAAATATTTAACTGGCTCCTTCACGTCTTTATATGGAAGTGTATGTTAATGGTCTAGACCAAGACAGAACATGGGCTAGACTAGATGTCTGCTAACCAAATGGGCGATTAATTTTACTTGTAACTTTGCATTTATGTTACGTCTGAGTTTGCAATTAATAAAAACAAAAATGTGTATAACATTATAATAATATAAAGACAGGGTAGACACCATTTATGCCTCTAGTCTAGACTAAGACAGACATTCATCCTGGAACTCGATATACTGTATGTGTCCCATTACTCAGCTCATCTGCAGTGGCCTGTGAGTTCTGGCCCAGATTCATACCATTTGTTTCATTCCAGTGCAGTATTCTCATGGCTTGATTCTCCTCAGTTAATGGGAATGCAGAGACAGAATCTGGTTTAAAGAGACAGAGTCTCAATGGCCTGGCTTGACAGACGTGGGCTGCGTCACTATGGGGTAGCCTGACAGTACTGTGTCAGCCTCACATGAGCTTTCACAAACAAATCGATCAATCCCAGAGGCCCTCATCTGTGCACACAAACTGCACTGGGAATGAGCAAATCAATGGGCATCAATCATTGTCCAATATTTGTTATTTTTTACGAAGCATTTTATCAGCACAGGGTTGTTTTTTATAGACAGGTATCATAAATGTGTTGATTCTGTATTAATGTATCACAGACAGTAAGGGTGAACTCAGGACCCTGTGCACAGTGACCGTGATTCATAATCGTTTTATTATTCCAATTTTATTCTTCCTTGAGTAATTTCTGTGATTTAAAAGTATGCATCATACAAAACATTGGATCTTTGATCTATATATTTTTAGAGAACAGAATATTGTACTTTTCTCTCGTAAGTGCAAAACTGATTGTAGCTATTCTTTTTTATTCTCTGTGAAAACATTGGGTTGACAAATAATCAATTGTGCTGAACTTTATGTGGATGAAGATGAATAAATTCCACACACCGCTTGTGTATTGTGGTCATTTTTCAGTTCTAAAAGCTCAAAGGTGGACATTCAAAAGTTTTATGACTTTGTCCTATTTGGACATATAGTGATACAAAAATGGGCATTTATGGGCTCACATAAAACGTATTTAGCTATTGAATTAGATGACAGCATATCAAACCAAGTGGCATTTTCAAACAAGTAATAATGTCTCCGGTTATTATCGTGATCTCAGTTCCCTGAGGGACGAAAACAAGACTTTGAGTCAGTAGCTGACACAATGGGAAAGACTAATTTTCACTGGAATGCTAAAGCCTAATTGAATAGTGCCAGTGCAAAAGAAAATTCACCCTGGCCAATGGCATTAAAGACAGCATAAAGGCAGCAGGGCCTGCATCTACTGTATATAATGCGCTGTCTGGACACGGCTGCCTCAGAATGTTTTGACCAAACGACCTTCACATTTGTGACCCTCACCGTCACAATACAAGAATCAATCAAAGAAGTGACACTTGGTCTAGAGAATTTGCACAGGACAACAGTTATGCTTAGTGAGGAAAAACCAGGCACTATAAACATTCAAGATGAGAAAAAACACATAGAAAGATAATTAGATAATTTACAATTTTCTTTTGCACTGGCACTATATATGTTATAGCCACAATTGTATAAGAAATGACTTATAGATACCCATTTTGGATTCATTATGAAACAGAAAAAAACAGTGATAAAAGTGATGTAATTTTTGTTGTTGCATGACACCGGTATGCGCCTCCTCTTCTACTCATCAGTGCTGTTTTTAATGTTGAGACTGTCTAACATTTGGCTAACCATTTAACTCCTCCATAGCCCTTTAAAATAGTACATACTGTGTACACTCTTAAATTAGTAGGATGTTTTCTTCACCGATTTGCACATATGACCGATTTGTGCTATCGTGTCTCTGGACCGGATCACACTGTGCGCTGTAGCCCCTCGCATGACACTAAGGTGAAATTAGACTTTATTTGCCCCAATGGACAGCATGTCTAAATTGTTTCCTATCTCCACATAGTGCACTATATAGTCCCCTATGCAGTCCATTTAATATAGAAAATAGTTCATGTTTGAACATTATTAGCTGATTTCAGGCCATTTTAGCATCTTTTATAGTGTAGGAGGCGCAATGTTTTACACTCCAAAGAGCATTTGATTGGACAGAAATTTGGCCGAGAAGTTGAAATGCAGAATGATGTCATCAAAATTCTAGATTTTTGGGGGGCGTACATAAGAGACTGTAAGTTTTAAATGCTTATATCTTCTAAACATGAATTTTGTACACCACAGAGTCTGAAAGCCAGTGGGAAGGTGCATTGCTTTGGCAAGCGTGACAATTCCATCAAAAGGAACCCAAACATACCGGTGGTGGTGAGAGGATGGCTCTACAAACAGGTGTGGTTAGTAGACAGTCTGAGTGTGCTGTTTTCTGAACTAAATGGTGATTAGCTGTCAATTAGATCCTAATTAAGCCCTTTAATGAACTAAGACCCCGCAGGCAATGAATGTACATTAGCACATCGTGAAGCATGTTAGTCAATACAGCATATTATATAAACACTCAGTTTGAACAGAATGCACGATCGCCGTCAAGAGAAACAACCAGGAATGTTGTTAAAGATTTAACACCAATGTTAACATGGTTTTTATTGGTTGCTAAGGATAGATGATGGACCAACTGTTAATTTTAAAGCTTAGAGTATTTTTTTCTCATTAAAAAGTTTTGATAAATGTTTAAAATCATATACACTCACATGAGAGCTTAGGGGGTCCCATTGGACACCCCAGATAAACCTTTTCACAAGTTCACACACAGAATACATCATGGATTTATTCAATGGCATTGCTAATTAGATGCTTTTGCGTGATGCTTCATCCACACCAACAGGTGTCAGTAAGTCCAAAAGTGTGTGTATTAATTGTGGATGTGTGACTTTGCAAACCCATCACACTGGCCTTGTGGGGCCCTATTACAAAAAATAAGCAAGTATGTACTTGAGGGGGAAAAGGTTTTGTACTATTCTGTTACTAATAAATATTATGTTTGCAGTTTGTTGGTTTTCTCATCTGTATTCTGCAGAAAAAGAAGTGAAAGCAGGCTGAAATGATGTTGTTCTTACATTTTTAGGACAGCTCAGGCATGAGACTGTGGAAACGCAAGTGGTTTGTGTTGTCTGATTTCTGCCTGTTTTATTATAAAGGTGAGTCATCTGTGCTCTTGCTTCCAATACTGTTAACTGCAATTAACTAAAGCAGTCAATCATTTTATTGCCTGGTAATCAAATTTGAACACTTGAGGCAGAAGAAAATCTTCTGTAGGACGTTATTTTGATAGTTTAATTTAATAACTAATACCAGGTTCCCATTTTCTCTCTATTGCTTGCATCAATCAGATTAAGTTGTTTCAATAACATTCATATTAGGTAATGCAGTTTTAATAATTTACTGTTAAAATGATATGTTCCACCTCAATTTTGGAAGACAAAACGTAGTATCACTTACTTCCTATAATCTGTGGCTGTTTAGGAGTGCTGGCAATATAAGGAAACAAACCAAACACTCTACAATTGTAACCTAAACCTATTTAAAATGTTTTTATTTGTTCTTTGCTGTTGATAATAATGCAAGTCCAGAATCATTGGCTCTCCTTTTCCTTCACAGACAGTCGAGAGGAGATGGTTTTGGGCAGCATTCCTCTGCCAAGCTATGTCATTTCACCCGTGGGACCTGAGGACCACATCAGCCGCAAGTATGCCTTCAAGGTAAGAGCATTACAATGATGAGCAGTGCCACACTGCACTCTAATGCTGCACTCTAATCAGCTGCTGTGTTTGGACTCACCTTCACCAGCTTCATTGGTTACATTACATAATGTCCTCAGGAAGTCTGTGTCGTGGCTGTTCATTGTTATTGTGTGTGGGCAGCAGTTAGCAGTGACTGATTAATGTGGCAGTTATTTGGCGTCTCTCTCCGACCACACAGATTACTGAACTGCACTTCCTGCACTTCACAGAGCCCTCAGTAGTTAAATCTACACTTGATATTTAACTAACAGCATTATTTGTATGTATAAGGCCTTATTCGTGTAATATATCCTTTCTGTATTCTTTTATGGAGATAAAACTCCAGGGAATATTTCAGGTATTTAAGGGAATTGTAAAAGGTGAAAACTAAAAACGTCTTTCTCTAAATTGTGGTCATGTTTAAAGCATCCATAAAAAAATTGTAAAAAATGTAAAAGTCAAATAGCAGTTTTTAATAGTTTTAGTAGTTTTTATATGTAAATGCACCCAAAACCATTTTTGAATTCTGGATGTAAATGTGAGCTACACAAACTTCAGACAAACTATTTTAAGTAAATAACAAAAATGTTGGGGTGAACTATTCCTTAAAAACATCAACTATAACAGTTCAAAGTTATTCTGATGAACTACTTGGCTGAAAATCGTGTACTATGTTTATGTATGTATGTATTACGTATGTATGTATTAAGTAAAAGTATTATTAATACATTTGATTGGCCACCTAGTGTCTTGTATCACTGTTGTCACCTTTTTATTAAAGCATGGTGCTTGACATTGTTTGTAATAATATACATTAACATACCTGGTTAAAACCTTACTTCCTGTTGATGCTTATTGCTTTAATCTGGAACATTCTGTTGTGTACTGTGAGCTGTCTTCACTGTGCTCTGGTTTCATGACTCTGAGCTGTGTGTAAAGCAGCTGTCTGCATCGCTGTGAGCTACACTGTGCACTCCTCACTCAGTAAACCTGTTCTCATACTGCTGTCCTCTACTTGACTGGCTTTTGAAGGTTGCTGCAGTACAGCACAATCAACATGATGGATTTCTTAATTTAGGTTAACATTCAGATTTTGTGATGAATAAAGTTTCAAATTGTGACAGTACCTTTCTTTCTGCTATTGCTCTTCTCCATTTCTGTCAGCATGATGTTATCATCACCAATGTCACTGTTCACAGACTCCGCCCACCTTTTTCCACAGTCCTCTCCTCTTTCACAGTGCAGACATGGGAATGTCATTATCTAAACCCGACTGTGAGTGGGGCCTATTGATAGCAAGTTTTCACTGAGCCGCACACAGAGACTGCAGTCTGGCAGCCAGTGAAATAATGTTTAAAAACAGAATCTCCCAGAAGGCTTAAACCCATTTATATTACACCTACTGCGCTGGAAAATCAATCCTGACTCAAACCTCTGGGCCAGTAATGTAGAAAAAATGTAACAGTTTTAATTTTCTGCCTTCTGAAACCTTATCAAGCTGTTTTCATTTACACATTTGGCAGAAACATTTATCCAGTGCATCTTACAGTGCATTCAGGGTAGATATTCTATTATGTATGTTCCCTGGGAAACTAAAACCAATGACCTTTGCTCCGCTAACGCAGCACTCTACCAATAGAGCTAGCAGAACCTAATGTTTAACTAATTCACTCCATCTTCACTTGAAGCAAAGTGCCTCTTCTGAAGAACAATATTTCAGGAATGTTTTGTCGTATCACTGCAGCTCATTCATTTCCTTCTCTCAGACATCTTTCCCTGTGGGTATGTGGAGCATCGTTCAAACTCTATTACTCGACCCGTATTCCCCAGCGCTGGAGTTTGCTTGACTATTGTGCCAGCAGGCAGATTAATTAAACATCTAGTACATCTAGTGTATTTCAAATATCCTCACTCGCCCAGCAACTTGCCCAGCAGACTATAATATGCCAGTGCAAGGTGAGAGGCCTGTTCTCTCTCTGGCTCTCTGGGTGTTAATTAGCAAGTTGTTTAGTTAGGAGATCTCCATCAGTGAAACTAGCCAGCAGCTATTTGAACATCTGGCTGCTTTATTTTTGCGTGAATTAGACCCCAAGGTATGCTGTTTGTCTAATGCTTTTTAATGTTCTCTTAGTTATGGTAGTTAGCAATGGTTTAGTTTGTCTGTTTGTTTGTGCAGAAAAAAAAAGTTTTATTAAGAGTAGTTTTAAAATGTCTGTGATCATTTGAAATTAAAAAAAGGTGGCCAGTGGAAATAATGAAATTTCTTGTTTTTGTATTTTCTATTGAATATAACTTATAAATAATTTGTGTAAGTAAAGAAAAACGAATCATGCTTAGCTTTAATTGATTCATTTATTCAGCTGCAGCGGTTACATGTTTTGATGTTTACTAAAATCTTTTCCTGTTCTCTGGAGTGTTGTACTGCACTTTCCCAGTGGCGTAATTCTGCTTAGCTTTGCTGCCTCTTATGCTAATTGATGTTACAGCTCACCCAGCTTACTGTAACTGACAGTATTTCAGAAATGAGGACATTTTGACACATCTTCTAATTTTAGGTAACGATTTTCATGTAGGCCGTGATCCACCTCGCACAGTTTTTTGCTCACTCACTCTAATTCTCTCATTCTTATCGGCCTTTTGCCTTCCTGTTGTGACCTGGTGCATTATGGGAGCTGAGTCGGGTGCATCTGGTGGAAGGGCCGTCTCCTGAGTCAGCCTCTTGCATGAATAGGTATTTTAATTTCCATTCATTATTATCAGCGGATTTCCACTCCATCACCATTCCTGTGTATGGCATTTTCCTAGCCAGATGAAAAATGCACATAGCCAATGTGCATTGATGTGTTTCAGAATGCATGCCACTGACTCCGCCTCCTCAGGAACAGGCAATGCCAGCTTGACATTCCAATCTTCAAATTCATCTCCCTGATTTGAATAATGAATATGCAGATTTGTTCAGTGTGTTAATCTAATAGTACAGATGAGTGCTATAGGTATCTGTGGCTGAGACTGGCATTGCTAGATTCCTCTTCATACACATCTATCATCTATCATCAGTAATTACAGTTTTGCCTACCAGTGTCTTGCCACACCCAAACTCACTCTCATTGGCTGTTCAGTCGCTTTTGAATTTCCATCAGTACTGTCTACTGCATCTGTTGTGAAGTTTTTATGTATTTATATTTACATTCTATAAATTATTTTAAAATTATTTTTATATTAAACTTTCTCTTTCAATTGTTACTGTCTTTTATGTATTTTGTATGTGGCAAATTGTCAAATTCATAAAGGCTTGTGTAAATGCAGAATCCTCTTGAATGTGTAGCTTTCTCTTAAATTGATCTTAAATTAAATCTTAAACATTGATACTGTATATCAATGTTATATGTGGGTATCTCTAAATCAAATTGATGTCTAATCTGAGTTTAATGACATTTTAAGGACAGGCATGTGTGAGGAATGTTTTCTGCATCTGTTCTTTCCTTCTGTATTTGATAAATTAAGACTAAAATACATTGAAATGACTTGCTGTCCCTCACTGATTTCTCTTTCTCATTGTTTGTCATGTAATGACAAATTGATTGATGTTTGCAAGATAGATGCATTCTTCCATAGCTATTATTTTGTGCATTTTGTATTTATGTGAATAACAGAGAGACACTGTATTATTGTGTTAGATTAAAAGTAATTTAAATGAAATAACACACAGGAAACGTTACTTCTGCCTAATATATACCACTGACCCAGGTGTCCTTGGACAAACAGCATTGTAAACAGCAAAAACAAAATCTTGTCAAAAGACTGTTATCAAAATACTGATTTTAGAGATTGTGTCTTAAATGTATGTATATTTTGTCTTGTGTTATTGGCAGATCTCTTCTCACTAAAGCTTAATAAATGTATAATATTGTTTTTCCTTGAGCTGTTTTGACCCTGCAAAGTTGTCACAGAAGCAGCAGATGAAGTGGCATTTAGGTGTGTTTACACAGACTGTTTAATGCTACCTTTGATATTAGGGACTGAGGTGGGTCAGAGCAGGCATAAATTAGTCAGACTTTTATGTGGCACAGAGCAGCCTTTAACTCTGCTGTGTAAAGGCACATTTTGCAGTGTATCCCTGTAGTAAAGTAAGTTCATTATTAGTGACCAATAGAATTACTGCATATAGTCATTAGCTACCATCTGTCTTAAATAACCATCTGTTTTAGAGTTTTACTATATGAGGAAAAAGAATAAGGAATAAGGATAAAGAATAAGGAGTGACCTATTGAATTTTAAGTCTAGTGAACAGTTAAAACGTTAATAACTGCATAGTGTAAAATTCTTCAAAGAACTGCAACATTCTAAAGTTATTGAGAACACAGTAAGCGATGTGAAGACCTCTGGAGCATATATGAGATATTGGAGGACTGCATTAGCCATTAGTTTGTGACAGGTGGGATAATAGACTCACAGAGCAGCAGAAGAGATGTGCCAGGAGCTGAGATGCAACTGTCGAATTGTGAATTAAGAGATGGCAGCTATGGAACCCAGAGGCTGCTGCATTGACTTTCTACAGAGTCTGACAGAACTTCCAGGTGTAAGCTGTGTGTGTGTCTGTGTGTGTGTAAGTGGTCTGGCTGGTAGAGGTGGGGCTGACGGTCTGTTGTCTGTCTGAATGGGTCTGGGTGGGCCCTACCAAAAGCGCTGAGCTGGACTGTGTTTCTAAGCATTTTTATTGGTGAGGAGTTGCTCTGCCCCGTCCAAGAGATTAGACCAACAGTTGCATTTTGGCAGTAGCAGATTTAGAGAAACAGAAGGTGCATGGAGCTAGTTTAGCTGGGGGTGCTGTTAACTCTGGCATTAAACAGACGATCAGAGCAGGGGGGTAAGAGGCTAATTAACAGCTTTGTTTTTGGAGTGTGTGTGTGTACTGGTAAATGTGGTTTGCAAGGACACAAATGTGTATAACAATGCAAACATCTTTTATACTTTGTGTTCTAATAAATCAATTGGCTTATAAAACATACTAAATGGTGTTTTTATTTAAATTAAAAATGCCAGTTTTCTGAAGAAATTAGTTTTCTTTGAGGGTTAGGTTAGGGGTGGGGTTGAGGGAACTGGATAGAAAGTTTGATTAGATCAGTATAAAAATCATTACACATATTGAAAGTCTCCACAAACCACATATGCAAGTATTTGTGTGTGCATGTGTGTGTTTTAGACATCAAGCGTTTGTAATTGCTGATTGTAAATGATTATTGACAGGAAACAGTCCAGCAATGTCAAATAAAAAGTTAAAACACTTCTCCTCTCAGTAGGATTAGCTCATAAGGTTATGTATGGATTTATACATTTGTGTGTTGTGTACCGAAGGTCAGAGTTCAGATCTTTAATGTTGATTTTCTGACATTTTATATTCTGACTGCAGTACAAAATCAAATTCTTAACCAGTATCTGATACATCAGTGCAGGTTATTTGACAGAGGTACACGAAAATTATTTCTAACATGAGAATGAATATATAAATGTCTTATTAATACAAGCAGCTTTGTTAATTATTTATGACCCCTGAGCTTGCTATAATGGTGGTCCTTTTGTCCTGGCAACAGGGGGCCTGTCGGTCAGGGGTCCTCATGTGAACATGCAGCTTGGCCATGCATGGGTGTTGGGGTCGCAGCTGATGGTCCCCTATGCTCTCTCTCTCTTTCCCTCTCTTTCTCTCAGGCTTGCCACACTGGAATGCGCTCATACATTTACAATAAGAATTCTCTGATTGGCTCGCAGGCCGAGCACTGTGGCATGAGGACCTATTTCTTCAGTGCGGACACACAGGAGGATATGAATGGCTGGATCCGGGCCATGAACCAGGCGGCACTCATGCAGAGTCATGGCGTGAAGAGGTCAGTTACACAGGAGCAAGACTGGTGTTGACATATTTTATTATTAACACAATGATATCAAACTTATTTATTTTTTATAAACCTGTTTTTTATGACTCTGGTCCAATTGTACATGGTTTATCAGCACATATTAATCTAAAGACAAATAAATAGTTTACAACATACAACATACTGGTAATTACATGTAACTAATATGGGTTAGGGTTAGCTTCATAACATAGTACATGCATGTGAAACAGGACTGTGCCATTAATACATAATTTTGATCATTTTGCTTCAATCAATTGTAGGCTGAGAAAATGAAACACTGCCTACCCCACTTATATGCACTTTGTTACAACTTCATATTTCTGTCATTATCTAGTTTACCCGTGTTTTCAGAGATTTTTACCTTTTTTATTCCCCCTGCAAAGGCAGCATATTCTAGCTCTGTGTGCTGAGCCTGCGTTTGAAGCTGCTGTGTTTTAGATGCTGAGGCCATTCATAAACCTGATGTGTGGGGTGTTTTATTAAGTATTGGGCTGGTTGTAATCTACAGATCCGTGTGTGTGGTAAACTGACTGCTGGTGTGCTGCTGCAGAGGTGTGCATGCTTTGACACTGCAGCTCAGGGAGGAGCATCACTGCGGCACACTGCAGCCAGCTGACTGAGCCGCAAGCCCAGAGCAGAGCGCTCAGTCTGGGGTGTGATGATAGTGCACTGGCCTCCTGCTCATCACTTCCATGAGTGCACAGAGGGGTTGTCCCTGGGGCTTTAGTTATAGCTGGACATTTATAGTGTACATAAAAATGAGGAAAGGTGGTTTATAACTGTGAAGGTGGGTGATAACTGTGAAGGTGGTTTGTTATGCTGTTTATGGTTGGTTGGATTAGTTTAGTGCTGTCAGAGGGGTTTTATGTGTGTTGGACATGTGGACAATGTGTCTATACATGCATGTGGATGGTTGGCAATGCTGATAAATTGACCTGATCTAAAGCCAATCTGGTCTGACTTTGTCAGAAGGTAAAATGTCATTTTTAGTGGTGTCATTTTTAGTTATATTGTGTTTTTGTGTTTATATTGAGTTATATAGTTATATTGTGTTATTGTGTTTCATTTAAAACTCATAGACTCTATGAGCTTTAAATGAAACACAATAGTGCCATCATGTGATTGATCTATGACATTACATGCGAGGACAGTGTGTTGGTGAGTAATGGTGTGGTTTTGTGAATTTTAATGGTGTTTCCTGAATATATTTTGAATATCAAATTTTAGTTTTAAATAATACATGTAGTTTCAGGTGAATTGCATTGGTAAATGGTTATCTAGAGAGATTTAAATTCATTTAAAGTGATAATTCACAAAGAAATGGAAATTTGTAGTCTGTGACTCTTCCTCTCGTTGTTCCAAATCTGTGCACCTTTCTTTATTTCACGAAACACAAAAGACACAATGTTAAGGTCAAGTGAATGTCATTCACTTTCATGCCTTTTTCATGTACAATAAAAATGCTGATTAAAATATGAATGACTAAAAACATCTTTTGAGTTCAACGGGAGAACTTTTTTCAGTGAACTATTCATTTAAAGTGAATAATCCTGAGTTGTAGAGTCAATACATGTTTTCCATTTATGCTGTTTTGAGCAAAAACAAACCAGGCCTTATTTTTTACTTTTTTGTGTCCTAATAGTGAAACATTATCATAAATCTTTATTTTAGTTTCCAGTAAATAACTCTCTTTTTCTCCACAGAGAGACGGACAGAAGCTCTAAAGACGGGCAGCATGTTGTTCCTCAGACCAACCACTTCAGCAGCAGCATCAGGAGCTCCTCCCTGGCCGAGGGCCTCCAGCAGGCAGCACGTGGGGAGGTGGCTGAGCTGAGGCTGGAGCGAGACAGGGAGGAGTGTTATGTTTACAGGAAGGAAGTGCCAGAGGATCCTGTTAAACCCATTTCTCCTGGAGAGATGGAGATAGAGGGGTTTTCCTTTACAGGTGCCCAGTCTCGCCCGTCGTCCACTGCGCCCACTCACAGGAATGGGCTGGCCTCGGGCGTGCCCCCCGATCAGAACGGAAATGTGGTGTATAAGAGGGGTCTCGTCCCCCGCACAGACACAGAGAAAAAGGTTCAAAGAAAAACAGCACTGGCTCAGGTGGAGCACTGGATGAAGGTACACAAAGGAGAGCCCAAAAGGTCAGTTTTGTTATAGAACTTTTAATAGAGCAGATGCTAACAAACCACACACATTGGCAATATACTTACTAAATGATGTAACATGGAGAACTCAAGTTGCTGTCTCATTGTAAAGGTTACAACGTACACATACTTTCTCCTTATCAAGCAGCTCCCTCTAGTGGCTGTGATATGAGCACGTAAAGCTTTGGCCTCAACGTAAGTTGAAGCTGCAATTCATAACTTTTGCCCGACAATCACCATCTCTGTTTGAAACATAAAATTGAAAATTATTGTGTATGGCAAGTTTAAATTCTAAGCAGCTGCTGTAAGAACAAATTGCAATCACTCCACCATTCTCAGCACCCACAAGCACCCACAGGATATAGTCGTTGTGTCTTCTTTCTGTTTACGAGCCTGAAAGACCCATGCAGATGAATGATGTCAAACTACTGCAAATTGGACCCAACAAGTCAAATTATAAATCATTACTGTAAACATTCTATTGCAAATCGGGTTATGGTAAATTGACATTTTTAACAATAAAAGTTACAGATTGCAGCTTTAAGCTCTGCAGTAAAATCATTTTGATTTGTCTCATAGTCACAATTACCACACTTTTAATGCACATTAAATGCACTTACAATGAAAGTCTATGAAGTCCATTTATAGCACAAAAACATTTATAGCACAATAAATTCTGCACATTGCTGGACAATACAGCTTAATTATTATTTAACACAGGATTGTTTTTAACAAATGGCATTTTTTGGATTGTGACAGTACAAATAACAATTACAGCCATCCCACTGCTGAGTACACTCTAGCCAGACGGACCCCTCCTCTCCAGCCCAAGACCGTCATGATGGAGACGTACCAATCGTTGCCAAAGCCAACTCGCCACCACTCCGCAGGCAGTTCCCCCCCAGTGTCCCGCAACCTGCCCAGTGACTACAAGTATGCCCATGACCGCCTAAGTCATTTTCGAATGTCCACCGATGAGCGTCTGGCCACTAAGGAGAGCATGGTGTGGCAGCTGTACGAGTGGCAGCAGCGCCAACAGTTCCGTCACGGTAGCCCAACCGCACCCATCTATGCCGCACCCGACTACATGGACACAGCCGCCTTCAGGGTCACTCTGGAGATGCCTCGGTCAATATCTGTGCCCCCATCACCGTGTGACTTAGCCCCACCCGGGCACCACTCCAAATCCCTGTCCCCACGCAGGCCTCACACTCCAGCCGACAGGGTGACGGTACGCCCGCTGGATGACTTTGCCACCGTGGATACACCCAGTTTGGGCTCTCCCAGAGGAATATGTTCCCAGATCTCAAAGGTAGGGAACATGGGGAGGTTCTCATAATCTTGCAATTTCAAATTGCTTACTCTCTTTATTCAGACCACAGGAGTGTTGACCATCAAAGGCATAAAGGATTATGGGAAAATGAGTGTGAGAAATAGCCCTCCCCTTTTCCCGCTACTTAACCTTTGATTTGGACTTTCACACACATTGGGCTGGACTCCCAGGTGCAGAGGGTGTGTTTAAAGATAGAGTTTTTGTTTTTATGTGTTTGCCGGCGAAGACACTCGTGTGACAAATAGTCGCATCTGCTGGCTACACCCCCACATGAGAGCCGTGCTTTCAGCACCACATTCACACGCGGCGGCAGTTGCAGAAGCCCTTGTGTCTCTTACAAGTTAACATACTGTCACTACCATTTCTACTCTGCATATGTCAGGCTTGTGTGAACTCACTAATTATGTGCCTCCAACAGAGAGATTCACAGAAGCTGTCAAAAACCAGATAGATAGAAAAAACACTTCAATGCACTGTGGTACCACAAAAGGAAGATAATTATATACAATGTGTATAATTACATTATTATAGAATGTATATATTACATAAAATATACACACAATTTATGTGAAAGAAATCTATTTTGGGTTCTGTTTAACTTGGGTCTGTTTCTAATCATCTTTACAATTTTTTTTTAATTGTCATGGATTGATACAGTTTTAAAACTATAAATATGCCCTATGGTCTCTTAATTAATTTCAATTGTACAATGACATGAATAGTAATTGTAGTAGAACTGAAAGAATCTAGAATTTAGAATTGTTTTAGATATGGCACATTTTACCACTTCTGTCACAGCTCATAATTTTAAATCTATGACTCAAGAATGTTCAGCAGAGCTGTTTCATGCAAGATCACTACACAGTGTTTAGCTAATAAGATTAGCCACAGGCTAAGCAAAGCACCCAGCATACAGCCGCAGCAGTGGTCTCTTTCTTCTGATCTTGTATTTAAATAAAAAACCTATTATACAGCAAAAATGCAGTGCCATGGGATTAGCATTGGAAACAGAGTGTACAGTGCTACTCTGCTGGTAGCAAACAAATGTTATTTTAAGAAAGCAGGTTGAAGATAATTTATGTGTAGTTAATTAAATCTCTTGTTGTTTGTGTCCTTCTGAGGTGCTGTGATGGGCCTAGATGAAGAATTCTGAATGTTAAGCAAAACTGTCAAATGCTCAAAACCCTGTGGCAGTTGAAATGAAGCACACGCTTTCTTAGCTAAAACAGATGAATGAGTAAAAACGAGCTCTGCTGAGCTCTACTTTTATGTGCCAAGCTTCAAAACTGACTTTTACGTGACTTTAAAATGCACAACATGTAAATTAATAGGGATTTTTTTGGACTGTGAATTTCTTCAAGTGCCTGTTTGCATAACTATATTAAACTTTAATATAGTGTTTTTTCCCTTCACAGACCTCACAAATGGAGAAGAGAGCCATGCCAACAATGGGCTACATCACACACACAGTCAGTGCACCAAGTCTGCATGGAAAAACGGTAAGATCTTAACAGACTTT
>JAZGTK010001830.1:0-35795 GCA_036877625.1 Ambastaia sidthimunki | reverse complement strand
TAAGTAAAATCATATAAAAGTGCTGAATAAAGACTGAACACGTGAGATACCTTCACCCACGCCATTGGATTCCGTCGTTGGGCCGATGGGTGGTCCTTACAAGTCAGAGTAAGAAAGTATATGCTCATACTGTACTAACGATTGCCTCATCTTGGCTTTTTAAGCAATGCTGCTCTGAGGATGCTTGAGGGACATATTTCTCCATCTCACTCAGAGGCGCAGAGCTGTGCCAAAGTCCCACCATAGACGATTAAAAGAAATGTTCCTTTCTCCAGCTCTCATAATTGAACAGATCTGCTGCAGGCTAAACAGAAGAAGATTCCCACATGAAATTAAGAGTAAAATCTGAATTAGGTTATCAGATCAAATATACAGACACCTGCTGTGTTTTGTTTTACTCATATGTTTGGAAGGTAATACTAGCTTACTACCCAAATACAGCACTTGCATTATAGGATAAAATAAAATATTTCACACATTAAGCTCCTTGTTGTACTGCTCATACTGGTAAATGTTTTAGGTCGTTCAGGTATTGTGTGCATATAAAAACATGCATACTATGAACAGTATAAAAATATTGCAGCAATAGTAGTATATTAAACTATTTTGAACCATTAGGCAGAAAAGTTTGAATAACAATTCTAACTATCTGCTTATATCTCTCATATTCCTATAAGGACCCCTGAACTGTATAATTGACCGTTGTCCCTGGCAACCAATGTACTTCATAGCTGCATTAGTTAAACGGCCAGCAGAATGTACTTTATCCTCTACACACAGTTTTTTTTGTGCCATGAAAACTGAAACTCACAAACTGCAATGCATAAGCTTTGTCTGTTTTAAAAGACTGACATGCAGGGCAACTCATAAAAACATAAACAAACACATGTATGCGATTCTGCATGTGCTGAGTAGGGAGATTAGAGGGCAGTAATGTGTAATTGAGGAAACAGGCCGTAAATGTGGGCTGGTAATTACAATGGGCTGCTTCTCCACAGTCTCTACAGTAATAGGTATGAATGGAATTAGTGATTGCCACATACACAAGAAGGACTCAGGCTTGCCTCCATTACCTGTATACACATGCATCTATAGACCTGATCACAGAATTCCAGCTCACAAAGTCTTTCATTACCTCTATAAACTGCATTAAGGACTCTGCATTTAAATGAAAAAGCATTAGATTAATTGGTCAAATTGAGCAGGTTACAACCTGTTCTGATGTCACGCCTGCCTGTTCTGTTCCACCCTTCATATCTCACACTGTGTTCTTGTTGTCTTCCTTTTTTAATTGACTATGATGGATAAAGATGTGTTTTGCAGACAGATGGTGTAATTAGAGATTCTGCTACTAACTAGACTTTGCTAACTAGCCAAACCAGGATATATTGACATCACAAATAGGGAAACCTATTCATTTTTATAAACATATCTCTAATAACAGTTCCAGAAATGCATTATTTCTAACCTGGATCCTTCAACTCTATTTCAAAAGCCAGCTATCTCACATACAAGCTGGAGGATTTTAATTTTCCAAATGATTTTTTTCTAATTTTACCTCTTTCTATTTGGTCCCTTCAGCTAAGTGCAATGGACATGGAAGTGGTGTAGGAGAGGTTTATATATAATATATAGGCAGTCTGTCATGTGATTGAAGAGGTGAGTAAAAATGACCCTCATATATAAGGCAAAAGATAAGACTTCAGTCTGTGTTTGAGCCTGTTCAAGGGTCGAAGAGACACACACACATATATATATGGCAAACGAAGGAAAAAGTGACAGAAGATGAAAAAAGCCAACAACACAAATCTTGTGATTAGAACTCGAGGCCCATGGGGGTTTTGCTATTTATGTTGAAAATGAGAGAATGCTCTTTTTTTGTTAGAGCAATTAAAAGCTCCTTGACTGGTACTCTTGGGATGGAGAAAGATGGTTCAAACAAAGTGGAGAAGTACAGTTTAATTAAATGCCAAACAGGTTGGAGAGCTTTGGAAGAAAACCAACACAGAAGAACACATAAAATGGGGACAGAAAGTCTCAGACCACCAGAAAAAATGCTTCTTTTTGCATTTTTCAAATTTAGTACAATTTTGTTCATTACAAAATATACAGTGAAATATAAAATTGTTACAATTTGAGGGAAAAGTAAAAACTTATTTGATTAATAAAATGGTGCCTAACAATGTCTATCCATTTTTCAGGTTTTAAATGAGACTTTAATTAAATGTCTTTTGTACTTTAAATTAAATGTGTCCCCATTATATGTTGGAACTGTGTAAATTTTGGAAGTGTTCAACAATAACATGAATGAATGTTTTTTTACTCTGTTATATTAGATCGTGAAAAATATTTAACAGGGTTTTGAGGATCTGTGTTATTTCATGTCTACTGCATAACATTTTATGTTGTGAAAGAAAATGTTTACCATAATGTTTACTCTCTTACAGCTGTGTATTGACCAGTCAGAATAATCTAAACCTGATTTCTGAATTCTGCGCACACTCACAGCATCCAATGCTCCCAGAAACTGAATCAAATACACAGTGTGGTTCTCTTGAGCTCCCATGACATGGAAAATGGATTAAGGAACATATATTTTATAAGACCGGGGGACTGACCAAACCATTTTCAAATAGGCCACACGCCTTATTGTTGTTGGTTGTAAATAAATGTTAAAATCGTTCCTGTTATGCAGTAGTGAAATAGCGAGTGAGAGAAACAAATACATTTCCACCCTCCAGTGCTGTATGTACAGTGAAAACAACAACATATTAATCTTGCTCCTGTCTCTCAGAGTGAGGATACAGAGATTAAAGCTGTGAGTGTCAGAGAGAGTAGGTTTAGCTTACAACCAGAGCAACGGGAGAGAGAGAGAGAGAGAGAGAGAGAGAGAGAGAGAGAGAGAGGAAGAAAGTTGGAGTAACAGCGTCATAGGTCAGCAGTACTTATGGGGGTTCACAAAAAATATATAATTTATTGCAAGTATACCTGATGTATGTATTTTTCATAATGTCAGTTTTTGTTAAATAATACCATGAGCATTAAAAGCAATACTGACAGCGCTTCAAGCACGAATGATCCTCCTTTTCATTTTCTGATTACAAACACTTCTGTAATGAAACACTGATTAACTA
This sequence comes from Ambastaia sidthimunki, assembly GCA_036877625.1. Lineage (NCBI taxonomy): Eukaryota > Metazoa > Chordata > Actinopteri > Cypriniformes > Botiidae > Ambastaia > Ambastaia sidthimunki. Next base: position 32,661 of record JAZGTK010001830.1, on the reverse strand, counting down.
ATTTTGTAACTGATGCAACCTGACAGTTAATTAAAGTCGACTACAGTACTTTTAATTTCAAGTCACTCACAAACTTTAATTAAATTAGAACGATGTAACAGTAAAAACTGTCTGTCATTATTCTCAAGTTTGACCTTTGTGTGAATATTCAAGCCCATTTATTTCCTTTGAAGAAGATAAGAAGCCATCAGCATTCTTATTTATAACTGAAATGTGTCTGATGTGTCTGTGTCTGAATGAAGTTTTTGTGCATGTTGCATTTTGTTGTTTGGAAACCACTGTTGTAAGAAAAACTAACTACTTATCTAAAAACAAAATGTGGTACTGTTTTGTAACCTCCTTTGTTACTGTAACAATGAAAAATGTACTTCAGCAGCAGTTTCAACACTCGTACTTCTTTCATGTATCGTTTTGTCAATAACGCTTTGTTTAAATTGATTTAAGAACAAAAGCAGAGAGATTGTTGCTCACCCTGCTCGCAATCGAATTCCTCCACAGTGGAAACGAAGTGCGGTCTGGAGTAAAAGTTGTGAGGTCCAGGCTGCTGGAGTCCGCCCAGGCTGAAGAAGGCCCTGTCGGTGGCAGCACAGGAGGAGAAAGCTCTGCGGCTGGGGATGCACGGGTACCGCGTCCAGCTCTTCGTCTCCAGGTCGAAGGCCTCGAACGCGGTCACTGGCAGCTTGCCCTGCCGCCCACCTGTTGGACGAGAGAAAAGTGAGAAGAGGGTTAAGAAGCTTCTCCGTGATAACTGAGAGAGTGTGTGTGTGTCTCTGATAGGATTCAGTCAGTGTGTCACATTCGTCCCCGCTGGGAGACGGTGTGTGTGCGATTACCACATGTCATGGCTCACTGACGACACTTTGGTCTCCTCAGACAGGCTGACAGCCTGTTCCATTACTGGGTCTCTGACACACACGCAACCCACACGTATACACTCACACATATATATGCATATAACAACACACACAACTCCACACACGTAACATGCATGAATAGACATACAGGCTTGCATATACAAACACACACAGGCACCAAAATGCAGTATTTTGAATATTGTCAGTTATTATTCAATATTGTTGTTCAGGGTTGTTCAATGGTTCATTCTAAGGACATTTTCAAGGACAAAACAATTGTGATTGTTTAGACAGTGTTTCAGTTGTTTTGAGTTGCCAATGAAAGTAAAATTCAAGGCCTTGAACTTAAACCAGATGAGAACTGCTGGTTCTTTGTTGAACAAACAGAACCCCACAGGAACCAAAACCTCTCTGAAGTACAACGTAAGAAGAGCACAACCCTTGTGTGCGTATCACAGCTTATGTATATCAGAGCAACAAACGCTGTCACGTTTCCAGACCCGATTGTTTTTTCATATTCTATCCCGCACTCTCGCCTCCTACGAATTGTAGTCACAATGTGACTGATCTCCTCCCTGCTTTGCCATTACTGGTGGCCTCCTGGGACAGAAGAACAGAGAGCCAGGAAAAAACACACGGGGGAAACAAAAGAAAAAGAAAATATGAACCTGTCTGAGAAACAATGTGGAAAAGAGGAAGACAGACAGAGAAAGCCGGACGGAAATGGTAATGCAGTGAACAGGAGAGCGTGAGAGTCACAGATAGAGGAAACGTGTTGAGGAAGGGGCAGCGTTCATAATTAAGAAGTGTGCCGATGAGGTTACTGCACCATTTAAAGATAGCTGGTTCTCCTCACCTTTCCTGGACTCCACCAATTACTCTCCACGGTCAAAATCGTGAAAAATTAGCTGAGGGGAACAGGGCATATAAGCGAGTGAATGCAAAAGAGGTGTGTGTAGAGGGGAGATACTGAGCTGAGTGATGGCACATACTAAAGTGTGCTGCTATTGGCCCAGAACCGTCCACAGACAGATTTGAAGACAGACGGCACTGTGTAGCCAGACTTACGCACACTGAGTGAAAATACACATACACATGTTCATGTAAACTATTCAAAAATATAATTCACCATGAACTAATCAGGATTTGAGCCACAAGGGATCATTAAATAGGTTACAGAATACAGTCTATGTTTTGAAATAATGGCCGTGTGTGTTCGACCAATAGCTTGAGTTTGGGGTGTGACCACAGTCAAACTGTCATTCAGTTAATTTGCAGTCACAGGATTTTAACACCTGCCAATAAAAAAATCTCCTGCCCATTCAGCGTTTACTGATTAAATATTTTGGCTAATTTGATCATGCTACTAATAAATGTTGGCCTACCTATGTTTACATCCATACTAAATATATTGTGCTAAATTCCTCTTGAGATCAGCTCAGAACAAACAAATTCTATCAGGGCCTGCAGATTAGCAAATCAAATGCATTGTGCATTTAGGTCACAGTCTTCCAGGGAGCAATCCGTAACTTTTGCCTTTCTACCGCCACCTCTGTTTAAAACATAAAATTGCAGGATACTTTCAGTTACTTGAGTTATTTTCTTAACGTGGATGACAAGTTGAAATTCTAAACAGCTGCTGGATTTTCTTCCTTCTGTTTACAGATGGACATTTCCTGTGAAATCTGAATTATAGTTAATTATTATAAAATACCACTTGGGGTGAGGCAAGGAGATGGTGTTGATCACTGATCTGTCATGTACTAGCTCAATTGCTGATGTTTTGTCCATTTTTAACCAAAAAAGTTATGAATTGCAGCTTTACTGAAAACAACAGGAACTGAATAAACCTTTTAACAGCTTTAAACTTTCTTTGAGAACATTTATTTTAGCACACATTGGAATGAGGTCACATATCTCTCATGTCTGCACCAGGGGTAACAGCATTAGCACACACAGTGGGGATATTATTTTGGGGAGACAGCATGATGCATCTGGCTGATTTGTGATCGAGTGTTTGGGCCCAATGATAGACCTTGCGGGGCACATCACGAAAACAGAGCCTGAAGTTAATGAGCGTCTCACGATAGGGACTCATTTCTCATACGTGGCCTTAATGCGATTCCGGTGCGGTTCTATTTGTAGTCTGGCAGCCCCCACCAACAAATAACAGAATTAAATATCGTAACTTTACTGCTGTCGTCGTGCAAAAGATTAACGCTGGCAGTTTCTCTGAACTTTTTAAGTCTCATTGTGTGTCTTAAGCGTGATGCGATACAAAGGCAAGCAGACCTTTGAGTAAAATTAATGGAGAGCGAAAGAGAGCAAGAGAGAGGAAGATGAAGAGTGTTTTGGAGTGATATAAGCAAAAGCATGGATTGCATATGAAGTGGTGGCGCATGAATTATTCCCTGTGATGTCAAACCAATGAGTCTGAGTGTAACAGTTGAGACAAAATTGTTGTGTGCGGGGAAAAGAAGTCCTGAGGAGAAATATTATCATCATTATAACATGTTTCACTGTTCAGCACGATGTGTCTTGTCTTCTAATAATTCATTAAACAGCTGCCACATTTTTTCCAAGGGTCAGGCCTGTTCATTTGCATAGATCATAGTAGACAGATTATGAAAATGTCTTTGCTCAACACCGCAAAGAACTTTTTGCTTCAGAAACAGAATTGTGTGCTAACATTTAATTAGCTACAGAAAATGATGTATACATAATAAAATGTATTTTAATTAGAAGAACAGTTTTTGTTTGGCTTAATCAGCAGTCCTTATAATAGCTTTGTATAAAAACTATGACTCTATGAGGTCTATGAGTTGTTGGTGTTTACATTCAGCCAAGTAAATGTGTGTGTTTTGTGGAACAAGAGTTTTTAATGAGTTCTTAGAGAGAGCAACTAATCTTTGTGTCTGACCTAAACAGCATGTCTCACAGTGCAAAGAGGTCAACAAAAGGACGAACTTGCCAACACAAGACCCCGTACAGACCACTCCACATGTTTATCAAACCCATGGGCACAAACACACACTGTGATCGGTCTGCTTTATAACCAGAGACCAGAGCTGCTTCCCTGAACCTAACCACCTTTCAAACACATTTGGTCTCTCTCATACATTTAGTTTAATCGATCCTGATTCAGTTTTGATACTGTGATGCATTTTTATGTATTCATATTGTGGAACCCTCTGTGGTTGCTCTTTCATTTTTGGTGTTTCCTTTCATTAAGTATTAACTCAAATGTTTACCCTAAATTTGCTCAGGACAAACAAAACCGAAAAACAAACAGAATAAAACAGAAAACATACAAGAAATGACAAAGTGGTTCAAATACGTTAAGAGCATGGTGGTACAAAATTAATCAGGTTTTAGTAAAATGAGTTCATATTGAGTTTACATTGAAGTCTTCAATAATATTGACTTCTACACACTGTTTGAGAACTCTTCTAAACTTGTCCCACAGAGAAATAACACCACAGCTCTTATCAGCCTTAGTACAATTACCACATGGTATTACCACATCTGCTGCTCCTGGGGAATATTGTAACACAGTCTGACACAGAAAACAAGATATATTTATAATCTTTGGCTAGTCTAGTACACCATCTGCCAAGTGCCTCTCGAGAGAAGACCACTTCTCCACATGTGCACATGTACCATTCTACCATTATCACTGCCACATGCATTTATATTTAGCATTAAAAACAATGTCTGAAAGTCTAAAGTCACATTGAAACTCTTTTTTTAGTATATTTCTTAAATGAAGGCAAATTTGTGACATTGGCAATGTTAAGGAGCATCTTGTCTGTTTTAATGGAAGCAGTAATATCTGGCCTTGTATATATTTTAAACACATATATAAATAACATAACATAAATGACATAACATAAACATAAATCTTAAGATTTTGGAGTTTTCTACTAATAGATTAAGAATTGTAAAAAATTTTCACTGTTTAAATTGCTTAAAATGAGAAAAAAAAAATTCACTAGTGTTCTGAGGCCTTTGACCTTTAATGAATAGTTGACATCTGAGTAAAACAAACAGAATTATTTATTTACATAAAAGTCTCTATACTCTGATTAGAAAGAAAGGACACATTGGCTTACCAAGAACATAGATCTTGTTGCCATGCAGGAAGGAGAAGGCTCCATAGCGGGGTGTGGGCATGGAGGTGAGGTGCAGCCATTGGTCCTTCCCTGGCTCATACACTCTCACCGAGGCCTGAGGGGCTGTGTCTGCCCCCATCCCACCCAATGCATACACCTTACCATCTGAGAGAGAGAGATGAGATCTGAAATTAGTTTGAAATATGTTTCAACTCTTCAATTTCCCAAAACAAACTAAGAATTGCAAATACAAAAGGCAGAAATGATAGATGAGTGCGAGTGAGACACTAGCGGTCTGATTTAGGAATATTTTCTCAGTGTGCATGAGTGGAGAATCTCCAGAGACATTTTTTTTTACTGAGCCCTAGCTATTTTAGGATCTGCTTAAATTCCACCTCTAAACCTGCCCTGCACATTTGTTCTGTTCCCCTACGGGAAATGAACATTAAATATGAATTTGTTCCCATAACTGACCCAAACTTTGTGAACTTTACAAAAAACTTTTCTGGCATTGCTCTGTCTAAAATACAAGGCATAATATAGTTTTTCTAAATGGCACCATTCCTAAAACCTGTAGCACATTTTTCAAAACTAGAAGCACAAAACAAAACACTTAAACAAACCTCAAACTTTTTTCACCAACAACAAAAAAGCTCACTACCCAAACACTAAAACATTACCCAAAAAACACTGAAACACTAAAACACTAAAACAATACCCAAAATGTAACCAAATTTGGGGAGAGGAAAAGCTTTTATGTAACGAATATAGAATCACATTAATTCTAAATCAGCATTTTGTCTACCTCACAATTAATGTTACTGTGACTTTGGTCTGACAGCAGATGTGTCTCTATGTGCTTCAGATTGGACTCCAAAGTAACCTTCTCCCAAAATACCACCAGTTGAAGTAATTCCTGCTCATATGGATTTCTGTCATACTGTCCCTCTCAAACTTCACTTACTGTTTGAAGGACACTTACTGTGGCACAGGTCTCATCAGAGATAAATGATCTCATTGGCTGTTCTGTCTCTCTCCCGCTTTCCCTCATTTGTCTGAATACATTTTCTGTACAAACAATTTGTCTCCATTTATTCATGCATCCCAAGTTTCTGACTGGTGTGTGAACAATTTTGTTTGTCGAAAATGAGAATCATGTGACACAGCATTCTGTGCATGTGTAGTACTTTTAAAGATGTACAGCAATAGTTATACATTTTACAGATATACTACCATTATAATAATCTTATATTTTTATAAATGGTTGGTCATGGATTCAGGAACACACGCACTACAAGTTACTTTGAAGAAAATCAATTGCCAAATGCATAACTGTAACATCTGCCTCAAATCTAAACATTGTGAAAAAAATACAAGCTTGTATCATGTAATAATGTCAGTCACAGTAGTGCACATACTGTACATGGCCCACCTTCTACCCCCTGACAACTGAAAATGTATGATTCAAATTCCATATCAAAATCTAACTCATCTTGAGACAATTCACACAGCTTGTAATGACAGCACATCAGAGGCCTGTCACAGGCACAACCTCCCTGCTGTTTGACAGGGTGCCAGAATCAGCTGTCAAACATGACATTGTATGGCCACATCCCAATGGCAGAATAAAATCTGTTCTTTCATTGTGTACAATGTCACAGTACTTGACAATGACACTGTAATTGTTATATTTTCTGTGTGTAAACACAGACGTACATTTCTGACTGTATAATTTGGATTGAGAGCTGTGTTTGAAGTTTTTGAGCAAATAAGTTTTCCTCTGTTTGTTAACATTTGGAGAAATGGTTATAGATTTGTACAGAGCACAGGAAAGGTAGAAAGGTAGAGAAATTTGAATAATTGAACAAATTATTGTAATCTAATCTAATATGCTGTAGTTTAGGCTAAGGTCTGACTTTAAAATGACCTTCATAAAGTTTAAAAAAAAAGCAGAAGCATTACAATATGAATATGGAGAGAGAAATGCTCTTTCAGCAAAGAAAACAACTGAGAGAGAAAGAGAGATGAGTGATGTACATCCAATGACAGGAGAAGAAAGCACGCCTAAAATTGATGGCAGTCATAACTTGACTGAAGTGCCAAGGTGACAAAGTGTCACAGTTGCATTAGCTTTCAGAAGAGAGAGGCTGTGAGAAAATTAGCGAAAAAAGAAAAGGATAAACCAGGTATACATTCTTGGGTATTAGAGAGATTTTAATGTCCTGGAGATTACCGACTGATCTGTGCACAAGGTTGGTATGGCATTGAAACACAAACATCAAAAGATCAGGACCATCCCAGGGGAACCAGCTTTAGCAATTCCCTTACAGAACTACCAAGTCTGTCAGTGAGAACGTATCTCTGTTTTTTTTCGAAGCAATGTGATGGGTTCAACAAAAGTTAAGCTCATTCAAAAGATTTTAGCATTCCTTTAAAGCAGGACTCTTAACACACATCACAGTCTATCTCAGCCTTTGCATCTCTTTCATTCTCTTCAGCTCGATTGCGGCAGCTGCTGACTCAGATATCTGCAGCACGCTGGAACGCCAACCTGTGACTGTAGTTAAATGTCGAACAAATGAGCAGATGAGGAGAGATAGAGATACACATGGGGGTGGTAAACTAGGTGGCAGCACAGAGCTTTAGATAGAGAAACTGCAATATTACTGCCAACAACTCATTTGAAGTACCGTGCTGCTAAATCATGGACCATGTCCACTTTACAAGCTCTCATCCCTCTGCTGAGATCCAGAAGCATCTAGTGTGGAAGTGCTGTTGCCAAACTGGCAGGTTTATATGAGGAGGGCTGGATATCATGTCTTTTGTCTACTGCAATTACATGAATCTTACAGGTTTCAGACCTTATGAGCAAAGAAACAGGCAACTTATATCCCACAGCATTAGTTTATTTCAGAAAAAGAGAAAGAAATATAAATAAATAATCAGATCTAAGCAATAATACCACTATACACCAGACAGAAGGCTCACAGTGCTTCTGGTATTTGTCAGTTCAGCCATACAAAATGTCAAGTGCCAAAATAATCTCTACGTTTTTACAATCAGAGCTGCCTGAGAGTCAAACAGTCCTCACATAATTCATTCCTTAATCTGTGGCTCAGCGATTCGGCAATGTAACACGCTATCTCAGAATTCAAATCAAATTTCAATAAAAAAAGAAGCTGGAAAGATGAGGGGAACGCCTGCTGTGCCGGTCTAAGGGGTGACAGAAGCTTCTCTGATCGAAAATAACACCTGTAGCTGCCTACATATATATGATCATTGTCTGAGAAAGGCTGTCTGACAGCTTTCATCCTGTAGTGGGGTCCAGATAACACTGCCAGGTTCATGGGTCAAGTACTACTTGGCCTACTTTAAACTTGTCAAGGACTTTTCAGATTAATGGCTTTATGCCCTCTTATTCCTTATATGCATCAAAATCCACACACCAATGTTTAAGCAGCTCAATAAAACAATGCAACTGCACTGGGTTTAGCCACTGGGGGTTTATTGAGGCTATAGTCAGGCCAGCTGTTGGTATTAGCTTTGCCATCCCTTGAAAGGGAAGATGCTTTCAGGTGCACCACCTGCTAGATGGAGAACATTCTCTGCCAGATACAATTTTGGACAGAAAACTGCAGTATGGTTGAATCGGATGATCTCTGGGATACCACATTTATTTCTAAAGTGCTGTTAGATAGGGACTCAACACTGGTGCTTAACAATAATGGCTCCCATACTGTCAAATACCATACTGAACATCACAGACATGTGCTCAGTGTGACATTTTACTTTTACCAAAGTGTTTCTGACCGAACCTTTCATTACCACACAATTATACAACCACATTAACACTCAAAGAAAGAAAGAGACAGTGATAAAAGAACATAAAGTTAGAGGTGTTTGGAGGCTTGTTTGAAACAGCTAAATTATGAAATGCCGGGGGTGTGACAGCACAAAGCAACACTCAAAGATCATGACCAGCAACCTGCACTTTAATCTGAGGTTCACTAATTTGTGCAGATTAATTTGATGTGGCTTGACATGTTACAAACTGTGTAAAGCATGAGAGAATATATTGCCTTAGTGAGACATAATGCCTTAGAAAACTAATGTTCTCACAAAAGATTTTCCTTAAATGCGGTCATTTAAGCATTTCGTGGCTGTTCTCCATGACAATTCTAAAATAAATTAAGCTAATTTCTCAGACATTAAAACAAACAAAACAAATATAAGCACCAACGTCTCAGACAGCAGATGGAATTCAAATATGTGTGCATCCATTAATAATGTCAACAACCCACAGTCACAAAAACACTTTTGGAGAATAAGACATTCTGGGATTCAGAGCAGGACTGTGGCCTTTCAGAAGCCGAGTCTGCCACCTGCTTCTTATACGTCTTCCTTTTTAGCTTAGATCTAATTCTTCTCTTCCCTGAGGAGTCTATTGTTCCTTGCCAGATAAGCACTTATTCGTTTCCTGTAGTTGACATCTTGATAACTTTACAATCTTTCATGCTGTAAAACTGATGACATGTTAAGAGCTGCTATTATATAGCTGCTTAATATTTTTAGGAGATTTTGTAACGTACAAGAACCATGATTGCTATTGCTATCCTCATAAATTATTAATAGTGTGAATAAGTGAATACATTTTTAAACTAGTGCAATGTTCTGTGTAGTTATATATCTTAAATACAGTTCCTCTGTTTGATATATTATACAGTGTGACATGCTAAACACTGTCTTAGCATTTGATTTAATGCCACACTGTGTTTCATGCTGTTATGTGGCCAACTGCAGCCAGACCTTTAACTGTCTGATTTTAAAGGACTGAAATTTACTAAGGACTGCACACTCAGACAGAGTTCCGTTTATCGTATATTATGCCACAATAGACTAGTGTCTATTGTTGAAACTCAGTGCAATACAGTAACAAACTGAAACAGTAACAAACTTGCGTAAAGTCAGCCAATCAGATTAGTGCTAATTGATAGACAAACTTTTTCTGTTTCTTGTGCAATATTGATCAGACAGTTAGCAGACACACTGTGGGCGATTTGTGGGCGTGCCATCTGAAGTTGAGACTAACATTAGTAGCATACACTGACTTGAAAACAAAGCTATTAATGTACAAACAATAACATTCAACCACATAAATGAACTTCAGTTCAAATTGTGAGTACTGAAAAATTCATTTGAAAATGTTACAAGACATTGCCCCTTTTAAAGTTTTAGGTTTTTTAAAGTTTTAAGTATAAAAAGAAAAAGCATATCTTAGACAGTCAAGTGTCTGACCACCTTTTATACACAAGACTCTTGACCATTCTTGCCAAAAAGTCAATTGTTCAGTGATGTTAACAGTACAGCACAAGGCTGGCTGTCTATAACTAGCTATATATGTCATTAGGGGATTATAGGGATGGTAGCAGCAGGGGTCTGCAATCATGGGCATATACAGAGCGAATCACCTTTATTCAAGTCTCCATCCACCAGCTGTTTTCTTTAATCAATCAATCTAAAACTCAACCCGCCCACCTTAAATCCATCCATTCTGACTGTCTGCAACCTCTTTGAATCCGTCACTCCCTGCAGGCTGCGCTGTCCAATCACACGTAGTCACTTCTAATTAGAGCTCTGGGTTCTGATCTCTGTTCGTCGCCCTGGGAGACCCCATAGCAACCAAACACACACTCTGAGACAATTAGAAAGTAGTGGTCGGAAGAGAAAAACATCTAGCGCACTTAAAAATGCACATGCATAATCTCATATTTAATCAAAGCTTATAACTGACAAAAATATGCATTGATCATGCATTGATTAAGTCATACTGCAATTATAATGTATTAAACAGATTCATGGCACTTGTCCGCTCCTGTACACACGCACAGTCTCACACAGCTGTTTTGAACACTCCCATACGACTGAGACCCTTATTAAACACACCACCTGCTGTGTCTTCGCCCATTTTCTTCATTTCAAGTGGGAAAATATGGGCTCTGTTCAGAATGGAAAACCAACTTTCTATTTAATGAATACTGTACAATATACTCTGTGTTCTGCCTGTTATTCTTAAAGAATAATAGGTATTATTCCACAATAAAAATGTAAAACAGTAGTTGGCTGTATTGTTGTCACATTACCTCAAAATGTTATTTGAGTAATGTTGACATATTTGGGACATTAACATTTTTTATTCCGGTTTGGGCAAAAATGGGGGTAACTAGTAATAGGTATTACCTAGCAGTGTGATTTAATAAGTCAAAAAAATAACGTCTCATTCGTCACACTTAAATGGCAGGTCAAGCCACTGCATTATATCGCATAATATTTCATTTGTAGAAGATATTTTAAGCCTACAGGATGTTTGCATACTGTGCACAGTATATATACTCTAGGAAAAGTAAGAGTATTCTATGAAGCCATGGTGCTTATATCATCACATTTCTATCTGACTCCAATAAAAAATAACTGTTCAACTTCAGTTTATCTATCCAAAACAGGAAACTCAGCCTCTAGCAATAGTAAACGATCATTCAACTTCACCCTTGTGATCAAAGCACTCATTTAAATATTCCAGAGGAGTCACTCCCTCAGCACAGGAGATACACTGCTGAAACAGACAGATATCAGGCCAGAAATGTGATGTTGATTGCTGTTTACCCCAAGGGGTCAAGATTTGGCTGGTTAACGTTTCCCAGTTATCCTTTACTTTAACAAGTAAAATATTAATTATAAACATTTCAAAATACATTATAAAAGAGACTGATGGCTTTTTAAAGGTCTCTTAGCAACATGCAACTGCATGGTTTTACAGGCCAGTAACTGTGCAAATCTGAAACCACAAAAAGTTAACCAGAGCCAAAACTAATCCCTCCCCAGCAGTAACGTCACATACCCTCTGTGACAGCAGAGTTAAATGACTGATATTTACAGAACGATTCTAGGCAGCGTGACTTGAAATGGCTCTGGTGTTTTAATAAAAGAGCTGTAAGACTCAAGTCACCCCAGCAAAGACTCGGTTTGCTGATAGCACAAGCATCGTCTTCCATAATGCCATTTAAAGGCCACTCTTTTCTGCCCTTCAGAAAGCATGATCAATATTCAGAATCATTACAAGCTCTCAGAATGTGGACGTGATAGCTAGGAAGTCTTTTCTGCTGAGTCTTGAAGGAGAAGGAATGTCACTGACTGGTTGAAGGCTAAACATGGCACCATTAAACACATCACATCATGTTTGATGTCACTGACATAGAACAGCCCCTAGTCCTCAAGTGTCAAACATACTTGATTTGTGAACTACAGCTGAAGGAAAGATTTTTTATAACTTTTGTTACATGGAAAAGATACTATAGATACTTAAAAACATTTTTTACCCTTTTTAAGTCAAACAGGCTTGAACTATCATGAGGGTGAGAATTTTTATTTTTGAACAAACTGTTTAAGAAATCATAAGCCTAAACCACGAGAAGAAGGTGGTTGTATCTATTAATGATACACAGTCTGTTAGTCATTCCTGTCCATGGATCTTACTGTTCCTCCATCAACATGTTGCTCTTCAATGTGTGAGGTGGACAGATTACACGTGACAAAAAAAGAAGATAGATGACAGAAGATAACTGACTCATCAAAGTCAAAGATCCTTCTACACTTTTAGCCTTTTTGTTCAACTCCAGGGAAGTGAAATGATGAGGCCTTTTAAAAAATAAATCCTACTTTCTTCTGTTCTGGCATTTTCCTATTTGTCTCTCTCATTCTCTGTCAGTCTCTTTAATCTGTCTGAGTTAAATCATCAGAGCTCTTTCAGAGACTGTTTTTAGTATTCATAGCACAAACTAAAAACATGCAGCAAAACAAGTTCATAATGACAGATTTCTCCTCCTCTCTTTTCTCTAATGATCTTTTCCTCTTCAGACCAATGATTAAAATGAGCTGCAAAAGTGGCTGTGTTATTTCACATTGACCTTTACTCTGCTCTCTGTGACACGCACACAAAACCCACAATGCAACAGAATAATCAAACGATAACAAGATCCCATTAGACACAAGTGGCTCTTTAGGACAACACCACTGTACATTGTGAGTGATGAGCTGCTGTTCCTAAAGAGGACACAAAATGATGAGCACTACATAAATATTAGACCATCCCAATAGTCACATGACCTCTTCATTACAGAATGACCTTACTGAAAATAAAATTGTATCATATTCTACATGCATTACTTTTCAGCTTTCAAAGTAGTTTTCTGTACATACCACAGAATTACCGGGTATTTCAACTCTTTTACTAGTTGGCCTGCAGAGTTTAGCTCCAGTCCTGATCAGAGTCATCAGACATACCCATCTGTTATTTTTAACTAACTTTAAAGACCCTGATTAACTTGTTCAGCTGTGTTTGATTGATGCTGATTGATGGTTTGTTTGAAGTTGATGCTAAACTTTACAAAGTGGCAAAGCCTTTCTGTGAAGTAAATGTTATCACAAATTATGAATTTGCACAGGATCTAGAAATTACAATGATGTTAATACAGTAAATTGACTTAACACAAAATATACTTCTGTAAATGTAATTACGCAATTATGAGTATATTAATTTAATTAATTCAAATACAATCTACAACAAATGCCATAATACCTCTAATAACCTCAAGTGGCTGGATAAAATTGTAATTAAATTGCAAAATTTAACACCTCTAATTCATAAATCCTCTAAAGGAACTAATTACAAAAACTCATTAGACTGTAAACAGACATAAATCATCTCTCAAACAAACACTGCACGATAGTCCTGAAGTCTTAAACAAGTAGCTGTCAGCCCATTTCCTGAGAGCCAGACCATGTGTGGCAGTGAAAATATTTGCTGATGATTAGTTTCTCATTAGAGCATGCTGTTTATCTGCAGAACTGACACTCTTAACATGATTCCCACAAATGCACAGCACCAGACACATCACGACGTCCCTCACACATAACACAGATGCTAAACACAAGCTGTGGCGTGAATGCTGAGGCAATAACTCTGAGATCCTCAGGAAGATTGAAACGCATACGCACACAATATGGTTTGTACTGTTTTTCAGGCACTAAGCAGACACGTTAACCTGGGGTGACAGACCGGTGATAAACAACAGCAGCTAGGGGCTACATGCGTAAAAACCAAACTCATAAACACGTTTGTGCACACAAGCACCCCAGAGAACACACACCTCACTGATTGGCAAACACAAATCAGGTAAATTTACAAAGTAGTTGGAGTGCAAGATTTGTGTGTTTACAAGTGTGTGTGTTTACAAGGGAGAGAGACAGAAAAACTGTTCCAAAACGTTGCAAGCTTCCTAACTGCCGACTGTCTGCATGGCTGGCTATCTTCCAAGGGCATTTTCAAACCTGTAGAACATTTGTTTTGTTCCCAAACAGGGACTACAATTGCTACAATGTAGCAATTTCTTGGTTCATTTTGCTTTCACAAGGCAACATTTCCAAACAGACCAAAACGTATTAATACAAGTCACATGCGAGTCAACAGTCCCCTCAATGGTCAAAGTGCACCTGTTTATTTTCCTGGATTCTGCTTAAAGTGGTCATCCATCAGGATGAACAGACAACGGTTTTAGGAGTTTGTTGCAGCTTGTTGTTTTATTGTTACGGGTGGTCCATTGGGTTGAATTGCTTTCTCACCACAAGCGATCCATGATCATATATGCCTAAATGAACCACGATAGGGGAAAAACAAGACAACAACTGCTCCAAACGAGCCAGGTATAACAGCATTAATATAAAACCATACATAAGACTATTTCTAAAACTCATACAGGCCAACAAATATCACAATGTATAACATCACAAATATCAAAATATATATATATCAATGCATAACATATATCAATATAAAAAGCATGAAAATACATTTTGTACAAATCTTGAGTGAAATAATCAAATTAAACATTATTAATGATGCAAAAGTGCATTTTTAATGATGATATTTTTTAGTATTGATTATTTATAAAAAGCCATTTTGTCTACCATCTAGGGTTAATTTTTTCCATTGAGCTTGACACATAGCACTATGGGTCTTTCTTCTCCAGGCGGATACATGTGCACTCAGAATTTCAGTAGAAAATGTATCTTATGAGGCAGCATAATTAGGCTGGCAACCTTTTGGAATACTGTTCACTATTGGTCGCGCCAACGATGCCTTACAATGCTGCCTCCATAGGGAGGAACAGCAGGAGACAGACAGAGAGAGGGAGAGAGAGAGACAGAGAGAGAGAGAGAGAGAGAGAGAGAATGAGGTCTGTTCTGTCTCCTGTTTTTTGAAGATGATCGTGAGCTGGAAGATGTTGTTTGTACTGATGGCACGGCTGCTCAGTCGTGACAGACTGATTAATCACAGAGAAGCCTCTAGACCTCACAAACACACACACACACACTTAAACAAACAGGTCGCATCACAAGTATCCATCAAAAACTGCCCCATCATTCATAAACAACCATTCCACTGTTTTACAAATAAGATGAACAGGAAGTTACAGACAATCAAATCATCAGTGTTATAAAAGGGCACAAACACACACTGAATACTGAACACATATTCAACCAGAGCATCTCTGCTGCTGAGACGTCATGCCTAGGACAGGATGTCTGGATTTACTTTTAAATGATGAGCGAAGCAATGTTAACTTAAACAAAAGAGAGTCTGGTCTTCCTCCAAATTTACAACACTGGAACACTGTTTCAATCTTTATTAAAATCCACCTGGTTTGAAAACATCTGCATGAGTTTGCATGTGATAGAGTGATTAATAGTAATAGTAGTCTGAGGTGACTCAGGGATACAAATTCCTTTTTATATTATTTATATTAGGATTATAACGAGTAAGTGTTACATTCCAGACATGAATGTAGAATTCACTTAATGACAGAAATAAATGTACTTTAGATACTTATAAAACGGTATTGCCTAATTTGTGTAAAAAAAACTTCTGTGAAGACACATGTATTGACCTTAGTAAGAGTGAAAGTCTTAAATCAATAGAAAAACTAAATTAAACAAACAACAACTTGTGTGGGTGGGTGTGTACATGTGTGTCCTAAAACAGAGGGTTGCCAACCTAAAGAAACAGGCAGTTCACCCAAATACACAGTAAATGTTTATTATGTCATAATACATGTAAAGATTTGCATAAATACTCCTTAAAAATTCCACATGATCTTGTTGTAATTCCACAGATTTTTACCAAAACCAATAACAGCATATGGGTTTTGAGACAACATAAGGGAGGGTAAATTAGTTTAAGATGAACTACTACTTAAATTTTGAGACTGATGGATGTTTCTCTGCAACAAAATCAATAAACTCCAAAAACTACAGACTTGGTTGAACTCCATCACCTTAAACGTATTAGACTGAAGTTCTTGTGTGTGTGTGTGTGTGTGTGTGTGTGTGTGTGTGTGTGTTTTGGGTGGCTTTCACACTTTTTTTGGCAGGACATCCTGCAGAGCATCTCACACACACACCTCATTGGTTAAAACGGACTTTAACTGAATACTTTTCCCACAGTCTTGCTTCTGAGTTGAGTGCCTGAGAGTTTCTTCAGAAAACGTGAGTTAATCATCAGTTTGATTACATCATTAAGATGTTTTGCAGTGGTACAGGATGTAGAGCCAGTCGAGCAGAAACAGACAGATGGTTAGAAATCTCACGGCACGACCGACAACTTTATTACCTCCAATGCACTCGATGTGAGAAATGTGAGAAAAATTCATCATTTGTCGATGATCGAGGGGAATTGTATTCCTCCGATTTCATTATACAAAAAAATAATTGCAGACTAGCAAACTCGACGCACGCTGGTGATTAGTGTGACTGCTTGATTGCTACTGCAACCTAGCTGAGAAGGGAATTCATGTCATTGTATCTGCCACTGATATCCACAGTATTACACTCCTGCTGATTTGATAAAAGACATTTTATAGGTGCAGCAATTTTTGGTTTGTTTCACTGGATATGACAGTGGACTTTTTATCTGCATTTGACCACATCTGTCAGCATGGATTCAGCCCCTTTAAGTCCCTTTAAAGAACCCTCAGCAGTCGGAGGCCATCTTTGCAACACCTCTGGTCTGCTATTTCAGTCATACAAGATCAAGTTTTATCCACTTGAATGGAACAAGTAGGACATGACAGATATGTCTGACATCACTGAAAAAGGTCACATTAAATCTATATACTTCCAATCAACTATTAAACCTGACATTAACTGTACCATAAATACAGTTTATGCAGTTTTGTGTAGGTCGCATTAGTTACTGCACATACACAAAAGCCCTTAAAAACATTTTGTACAGGGCCCATACCCCAAAGATTCACTACTATTTAATGATTGATGATTGGCTAATTCAACTAGAAGGCGGGACTTCATTCACTAGAGCGGACATATTCAAACTGGACATGCACTTTTCACCATTCATATTAATAGAACTGCAGCATGTTGTCAATTCTATAATCTTTGTTTCAGCATTGCTGTAAATTACTTGGGCTAAAAGCATTTAGGCATATTTTTCAATGTTTTTATTTAGTGCACAAAAAATAACAGACAAGTGTACATATTCGTACACAATTGGATAAATATGCTTTCTGAACTAAAACAGCTACTGTAAATATCCAGCAATTAAGTGTAAGCAAATTAGTCTGATTGTAAAACATCCCCACTCATGGCAGAACTAAACCTTGACCCTTAAACAAACACTACTGATCTCCTCTAAGCAACTTCAGTCTGACCACACACTTCCGTTCAGTAATGAGGCAGAACACGCTGAGCCACTGATGCTGCGGCCTGGACTCATCCTAACACATGCGCTAATTGAAACTCTTGGCTTTGAGACACCGGTCAATCAGAGTGCTAAATAGGGGCCACTGAGATGAACGGTACCTCAGTGCTGCGCTACAGAGAGCCTGGCAGTGACTAAGAGAGTGAGGATGAGGGAAAACAACAGTGAAGGCTGACTCATGCCCTGTGATAAAATGCGTCAGCATCGTGCTGATGAAAGCCCAAACAATTGCCCTTGATTTACCCGGCAGTGCATTAAAGCGATGAGCTGAGGGAGGTAAGCCATTAAATGGACTGTCAAATATATCTCTCATTTAGAACAACAGAGAAAATCCTGTCTGATATCTTTACGGACAATGAGAAATGGGGTGAGAGAGACAGGGAATGGTAAACAGTGGGGAATCAGTCTGAATAATGAAAACAAACTGGAAATAATTAAACTAAAAGTCCACACATGTAGCGGCTCGTCCCCGCATGGGTGACCAGGAGAAAATACTACAATAATCATGCACCACTGTTTTGTGACCAGTGCTTTAAAGCAGTAGCAAATGAATGAGGGGAAGTAGTCTTGCTCAGGCTGCAGTCTCAATGGGGCTGGCTCCTAACAGCGCTTAAATAGCCTGTGTAGTTATGCTTGACTCAAACCTAATACTGCACAGGACAAAAAAAAAATCAATCACCAAAATTTGGCACCTGCTTAGTACTGGAGCCATTAGAATCCAGTATGCCAGGCCTGATCTTTAGTGACTCCCAGCTTGAGGACCATAATACCACTGTCACAATATCAGTACACTGGAACCAACATGTTTTGTCACATTATATTCTACAGAGTATCACAACTGTATTACATTGAAAGAAAATGAAAGGTTAGTAACCATGACAGAATTGTCATTTTTGGGTGTATTATTCCTTTAACTGTAATTGAGGATTAATTATTAGAGAGGGTATGTTCTGTAAATGAATCAGAGGGGCCACATCACTTCATTTCTCATTATGGCACACTCATCCCTCCCTCAGATCCCTCTAGTGACTATTTAGTGTTTGTGAACAGAGCCCTGCACACCAATTACAGGCCTTTCTAAATATAGGAACCTTGCAGTGGAGACATAAGTGTCCTTCCTACCACAACCACAGCTGTGTGTGTGGGCATGTGAGAAACTGTGTGTGGGGTGTGTTCGTATGTTGGACATCTCATTTTAGCATATGTCATCATCATTTTATGCAGTGTACAGTATGAAGTGTGCAGTATGCTGTAAACAGTATACAAGGTGTGTGATGTGTGTGTAGCTGTGAGCGCTGTGGCACTCTGAGGGAAAGATTCACCACTCAGTCAGCATCAAAATCAGCGAAGCAAGAGAAATAAGAACATAAAATATACATTAGAGTTTAACAGCACAGCTGCAATGCAGAGAGAGATGGAACACAAACTCACTGTTTGTATGTCCACTCTGTGGTCTCCACGCATAATTCCAGGTAACCGTTGTTACCAAGCAGTCACCATGACAGCATGGTAAAAACACATATAGGTGCCTTTCTGTAGTAATGATGCATTGCACAACATCTGAAAATGGAAAGGTATGAAAACATTTATGAAGGGTGAGGGGCTGGAATCTTTCAAACAGGCCACTGGGTTCGTGCATGTTAGATGGCCATGTTCTGCTCACTGACCGTCTAATGCATATTGCACACACAACTGGAAAGCAATTTCTTGACTTGGCAAGCACTAAAACAATTTAAGTGCTGGTCAGATTGTTGCCCAGCATAAACTGCAGTATGGACTACAATGGTTAATCTCTGTTAGATGGTGTGAGACTATACACGTTAACACACACACACACACACCTTTAAACCAAAATGAAGGTAAGCTAATGAATCTTATTCCATGTGCGCAAAGGAGACAAAGGAGGGGAAAATGCCCTATTAAAGATAATAAGGCTGTTACATAAGACCCAGGACACCACTTTTCACTCCCTTGTGGGAATCATGAAATAACAATTTATGAAGCAAATGGGGTGGAAAGGGCTGGCAAAGATGCATGAGAGAGAGAAAAAGTGTGTGTGTGTGTGTGTGTAAAGGTAAATCAAAAGAATATCTGAGCAGTCAGTGATGCCTCATTGAAAGCTGTAGTCATGTTGAGTGCTGACAAATGACATCTGGAAACAAAGCATTGTAAAAACCAAAGCAGAGAGGAATCTGATTGGATCTGCCTCTCCCATACAACAGAAGAGCAACTAAGTGACAGCAATAAATCCCACCTTCTGTTTAACATCTGCATGTGCATGTCATTGTCTCCCTCTCTATTCTGACTAGTTTGCAAAGCTGTTAGCAAAAGCTTTTGTCCTTGGTGTAGAATAAGTTCTACAGTTTTACATTTTTAATGAACCCCCAGGTTTAAAGAAATAGATCAACCAAAAATAAAATACATAGTGAGGGAAAAAAACACCATTAAAATATCATAATAGTGTCCCCTAAAACTTATGTTATGGTTATGGCTAACATATCATCTAATATATTATTTGCACGGTACATTTCACCTGCTGTATACTATCTGCACATTTTAAACTTTCCATATTACTTTACTTTTCGAACATCGGTTTAGATTTGCACTTTTGTGTTTTATTGGTTCTGAACTTGTATTTTAATAATAAAGCTAAATCTAATCTGGTCTAACCTAAAATAATAAAATGCAGCTAACTGTATAATCGTTCATGGTTGGCATAGCAAAATAAATTGACTTATAAACTTTTGAATAAGGGAGCAATTATATTATGTTGTTGTCAAAGGCCATGAATCAAATCAAACTCTATGCTATTTTGGCGCACCTGTCGCTTTGTAGAAGCTGGCCAAACTAATCAGGCACCAACCTGGGCAGGCCGTGTGACATCCCAAAAAACATGAACAAATCTATGCAAGGATAAAGAAAACATGAGCAATACTTCAATAAATATGGGTTACGTTTGGTATTGTGTAATGTACAATCTGGTTTCTGAAGCAAAACTCGGCAGTCAGAGAAACACAGCCAGTTTTAACAAAACCTTGAAAAGACACTAGTGCACTTTTTTGAAACAACACACATCTATGTTTAGTTCAAGCGCTGAGGCGCTGTGCACGTTTCTTCATGTCAAAGCTTTGAGAGCTCAGAGACAGACCTTAGATTCTCTTCTGCCTCCCACATGCATCAGCTGGTGACTCAGTGTGTGTGGCATGGTTGTGCATTTAATTGTGTTAGAGTGCTGGCAGGTTAGTCAGAATTAGACAGGCGTTTGTGGTGATCTCAGTGTTGTTACGTCATTTACGTCATGGTCGTGCAACAATAGCGGCCGTCTCTGGCAGTACACAGTGTTGCGGGCTGAGGTATATTTGGAAACACATAGGCGGGGCTACACAGCATGCTCTCATCAAATGGTTTATTCAGTGCATTAGTGTATATATGTGTGTATGTGTGTGCAAGAGAGAAAGAACGATAGAGTGACTGGCTACTGGTGCACAACACAAAATAATCTTTGTTTTTACTTGTGAAACACACTTGTGTATTCTTTCATTTCATATATTAATGAACCTTTTTTCAATAAAATTGCTATTTGGTAGGATGAATTAATTCCACCCAAAATGTTATCATATTTATTCCTAATAAACATACTAATGATGCTCAATTTGTAAAATCTTTATAAACTGCAGATTACATAGAAATATAATAACTCAACAGCCGTCTCGTTCCCAGTGGCCCACTCTTAATATACAGCAGAGAACTACACTGAGATTCAGAGACAGTGAGCAAGAGAGTATGTGAAGTATAAGAAAGAGACAGTGCGAGAGTAAGAGAATGACAAAGAGGTGGGCAGGAAACCTTTTTAAAGGGTCATATCATACATAAATACTGGTGTACTCCTAAATGCTGACCAAATTTTTTTCAGAGTAATGGACCAAAAATACTGATGACTCATTTGAACTAAGCAGTTTTTCTCCAATTAGATACTGTTGACATAACATTGTCACTTACACTAAAACCGCAGAGATGTTTTAAAATTTTCTTTTAGCAAACAATTATTTAGAACTTAAAAATATATTGTTATGAAATGTACAAAATTTGATTTCTTTATATGGACCATTTGATTAATAATGATAAAACAGGTTTAAGTAAAATGTATTACTATAGCTTCTACCATTATACATATGCATTATATTTATACATATTTATGTGCATATATACATATGTATCTATGTATGCATAGATGCATAGATGTATGCATGTACTTTGTACACTTCTGTTGAAAAGAATAAAAGTCCCTCAGAATAACTGCAAGCTGAGGTTAAGACAGACAAAATGGGTGGGCACAACAATAACTGCACTGTGCGGTCAGCCGGGGGAGTGTAAATTGGTGCTATGGGAGATGTATGCAGGAGCAGTCAGGTCTACAGGGCTATCTGTCTCAGTACAGAGATCCACAGAGAGGAGTGAAGTGAACATGTGGAGAAAAGAGAGAGAGTTGAGCAAAAGGAAGAGATGAAAGAGTGTGATATAAAATCAACTGTGCCTCTAGCAAATAACCCCACAAACACACACACACACACACACACACACACAGTATATATATATATATATATATATATATATATATATATATATAGGCACACACATACACTCACACTAAGAACACAGTATGGAACAGAGTACAACTAGTTGTCAACCAATAACCAATTAGTAAGGTTACTAGTTAGTTCAGATTATGGTTACAGCGGTTTTTGAGTGAACACTTTAGTTGCATGGACCACTTTAATGTTTTTTTCTGCACATCCCTCATCCCTCAAAGCCGTTTAATGAGCAGAGAGATGGAAACGAGACTAATCTCTGAGCTGAGCCACAGAGAAATCCGCCTTTTCAGCTTCTACCATCCAGAGCAGAAGAGCTTGATGAGCCACAGACAAACACACACACACCATCAACCACTTACACTTACTAAAAAAAATAATGTGTAAGAACCTCAAACGCTCAGCTTGTACTTTAAAAGTAAATACTGCTGAGTTGCAAAACACTTTTATACTTTTGTACAATAATCAGCTCATAGCAGCAATCGTCTGGGTGGTCACAGCCAAACAGGCTGTGATGAGGATGAGGAGGGTGTGTGGGCGAGTGGCAGCCGCGCTCGTGTGTGTGTGTGCGTGTGCTGTCCTCGCGAGTGACTCTCTTCTGCAGTGTCACCCTAAGCAGATTTCAGCTGTGGGCTGTTCGCTGGCTGTGCAAGCGTGTGTGAGGACATACTGACAGTTTGCTCATGGAGTCTGAGGCTCATTTAGAGGTGTGTGAATGAGAAAAACTCCAGGCATTAAAATATTCCTCATTCCTATCTCAAATTTTCAACATTTGCACCGTTAGAATTACATTAAAATACTATTTTTTTGTGGGGCGACTGCATGCCATAATCTTTATGTAGCTGCTGGTTTAAAACAAGCTGAGTTCTGTGTTCTGGAATTACTTTATTGCTGTTTCATACATCAGAAAATATGAAATGAAACATGAAACGCAATCAGACTGATTAAAATTCACTCAGTGGAACCAGCTGCTGCTACTGATAGGCTTATAGATTGATTTAAATGGCTCCGATTGGTCACAGCACACAACAGACAAGTCTGTGATTTATTACAATGCTAAAAACAACTGCAAAAACAAAGCTGTAAATAGAAAACTTTGACACAATAGCAGTAAAACTAAACAGAAAGCTTCTCAAACTAGATTATTTAGTTGATTAAGTTATGAAAAATTATGTCCAGCTTTTAGATATATATCATATTAAATTGTTAGACCTAACTCATTACAAATCCATAATCCACAGTTGAAAACCTAGAGGATTTTAGACTTGGTTACTATGGCAATAATCTCAGTCAAGGAAAAGTTGGAACGCTTTATGATCCTGGTGCGTGCGCTGGGTTGAGCTACTGTATATGTGTGTGTGTGTTTACAATAAGAAAGAACTAAGTTCCCAGCCTGAATAAAAGTTGAAAAAAAAAAAAACATTTCTTTTGAAGAGTTCTACATTCTGCCTGCTGCACTGGGAATTAAGCAAAGCAAGATTACAACATTAGTCTGCAGGAGACCCATCTAACAGGAAATGTCCTCAGGATGCTGGCTAATGTTCTCTAAAACTTATCAAAAAATGCTCTTGCAGTAACTTTAGTAGAACCTTTTTAATGTTATACATATCATATATATTAAAACCATTAATCTTAAATTGTTAATAGAAAGTTTATATAATGTTCTTAATAATCAAAAGTAAGGTAATACAACATCTAAAAAACTGGACATTTTGAACATTTCTACAACTTTCAAAATAACTTTTAAACATTTGTATTACTTAATGGAAACATACGAGAAATGTTCTTACAACCTCAAGCTGGGGAGGCTCTCACTGTTTTGCCACATATATAGCAAGCTGTGTGTGTGTTTGAACTATGAGAAAGTTTAAATTTTCCACAAGTGCAAAATAACCAAATGAATCCAACAAATCAGCAGGCGACGCTCTTTCTGGCACCAGTTGAAATGAATCGGGTTTCTGTTTCACACAGATACAGTGTGAATAAGACATGTTGGGTTGTGTTATCATGCTGAGCAGATAAACATTTTCAAACAATTGCCCTGTGAGATCAGTGATAGCAGTGTAGGCACACAATTTTTTCTCTAGTTCATGCTCTGACCAACACACTCTCATCTGTTCATACATTATTCAATATCCTTAGTTTCTCCAGATCCTTTACTGTGAATGTACAAACCTACGTATTTTTAAAATCATCTACTTGATGTGTTCCGTGAACGACTAGTTGACTAATCGTATCGAGGAAGCCCTGATTGATCACGCTGGTTTTGGTCTTTATTTCAAAAGAATGATAGCTAGTACCTTGAAGTTTAAACTTGAAGAAATAAAACAGGGTCTCACACAAAGCTTGCGGCTGGAACAAAGCTAGAAAGCTGTGCACATGTACAGCTGCATCTGCAGTGCTTTGAAGGAGATAAATCAAAGATCAGCAACTATCAGAGCGGGTGCAAACCATTAACCATTAACAGTTAATGCACAGCATGCCTTCAGCACACTAATTAAACCACTGACACTAAAAATATTCAAACTAAAATTAAAAGAAGTCAACCTCAGATATCTCAACCCTACTTTAGATCTTTTAGATTCCTTTAAAAAAAATCTAAACTCAGTGACTCAGCTCTGTAGACTTCACATTACAGTACATCAAGTATTTACTGCTTCAGTGTCAAACAAAAACACACGAAGTGTTAATTATCTGCCATAGGTCGAACTTTTCCGCAGAGGTGCGCATTGCCATAGAAACAGAACTGAAGATAAACTGCTTGTGATTTGATGTTGAATGAACATGATGGTGAGTTTGTTTTATTATTTTGGGAGAAAATAAAATGGGAAGTGAGGCATGTGTGTGTTAGCAAGCAGAAAGCAGAAACATTTAAAACTAGACTAAAAGCATTGAAAAAAAAAAACGAGCTTGTGGAAGAAGACATTATAAAGAAAGACAGAGGGTGAAAAGAGAATGTCTAATAATGTGGAGAAGAGAGAAAAATCTGTGAGATCAACACGATTGGAAAGATGATGGGTGGAAATAGGGCAAGTGGATTACATTCATTTTCATCCCCCGGTGGCTCTTCATTACTTAGTGGGCAAATGTAAAGTAAGGGCAGTGCCAGTAAAAGCATTAGCTAAATTGCTGTCCAAACTCTTCTTAAAGGCCCACAATTCTTCCAGAGGCTCATCCACACATTCAGCAGTTCTGTACATGACAGATGTGGAATTTATATACTGTATATATCTTTCTAAAATAAAAATTACAAAACTACAACCAATAAGCCAATGATCAGAAGGAATTTTCATTGTATAAGAAAATATTTCACACAAAAACGTTATGCACTTCTCATTTTGGAATGATTTCTTCCTCATCGCAATGCATTCTGGGATTGTTACCTAATGAAGGTACATGGGATGCCGCTTTAGTGTTGAGTTACGCAAATTTAGGTTTAATTAAGGAATCCTAATTAAATTGATTACCTTTGGGAAAAGATTTGGCACAGAGAGTGCCTGTGACGCCTTGAAAGCCCGTGTCACACATGAACAGGTCTGCACCCAAGTTACCACGTATAATAAACAGCATGAGAGTGAGATTATGACAGAATTTTCAGTTTAAAGCAAAAGATCAGTGAATGATACAATGCTTCTCAATTAAGAGAAATGTCTTTGGACTGCAGACAAGGCTAACAGAGGTGTACAGTTTGAACATAAATATGCAAGAGAAACCACTGGACCAGAACATTCAGAGGGCTGTCACTGTTCTGTCACTCTAGACAGCATTCTAAAAACACTATACAAGCAGAGGTGTTTATTTTATACTCATGACAAAGCAAAGATTTCTGATGTATTCAACTAATTCAAATCTTTAATAAATCCTAAACTTTTTCACCAATCAAAACTCCAAGGGAAGTAAGTGGCTTAATCAGAAAACGGTGTTTTGCCATGTGTGCTTTTTTACCAGCGTCTCCCTGCTGTGACAGAGCATCTGCTGCCCCTCATATTACTGTTGCTCGGCTACATCCGCCCAGCACGAGCAGTGGCTGTGAAGATTAATGCAACAATGGAGCTGCATTAGCATCATGAGATGAGGCATGACGCTCCATCTCTCCCTCACAAACAGCTTCTCAGCATGCACAAAGTGTTCTTGAGGTCAAGGTGTGCCATGATGTCTCACCAGCCTCCATAACGACGACCTCTGACTAACCTCCAGTCATATACGCTCACCGCTCAGTGTCTGAGAGACAACAGCCACCATAAACAGCTCCAGCATCCTGTCTTACCCCACACACAGTACATTTGATCAAGAGGCAGAATAATTTTTCTTTACTACAGCATGGAATTTATTGGTTAACCTGTCTCATGTTCAGCTCTGTGGCTTTAGATTGTGGAATTAATGCTATTTTTCCTCTTATCTGTAGATAGGTAATTTTAACCCTAATCTAATTAGGGTCAAGTTGCCCTTAAAACACACATTAGCACTATGTATATTAGCACTATGTATATATAATTTCTTTTATCCAACAAAAGTGGATGGTGATTTAAATTCAAGCTAAAAAAACAACCAAAAACCAAAAATGTAAATATAAAATACACACTGCGTTTCCTGAAAAAATACCAACCAATCAGAATGAAGCATTTAACAACCCTGTGGTATAAAAATACCATAAATCTACAATAGCCAACATAAAAATTTACCTTAAAACCCACCATTAAAGTAGACTTACATTGCCCCAGGAGCATTACAGACCATACACCAATGAGCTCCATCGGGCCACACCACTGTTCAAAAAGACTATGTAAGAATAACAGCTGGCACAATTAACTCCTGAAGCAGAGGATTGTGGGATAGCTCCAGGGGCACGGCTTTCTCAAAATGAGCTCTGACCTCCATCCCTCCTCTGAAGTTCATCTGAAAGCAGTCTTAATAACAGCCACCAGGTAAGTCAACACAGAGGAGAGGTGGAGAGAAGCTTTCTGACCTGCAGATCTTCTGTAGGCTCAGGTACGTGTGTCTCAGCAGGAGCTCATGAGCCAGACAACTGACGCCCAGGGCACACAAACAGTGTGAAATGACTTTGAAGTCTGGTCTGATGTAGAAATGAATACCAACCAGCCATCATGTCCCATTTATTTTTAAGTAACTGAGATCTGAGAATAAGATTTTGCAACTTGCACTGAAATGCATGCCCTAGAGACTGCAAATTTGGTTGATACATGAAAACAGTAGCTGAAGTTACATGAAGCATTTTTTGTTTATTTCCATATAAAAATGTTTTTCTTTAGTCAAACTGAATAATTCATGCCTAGGCTGATCTAAGATCAGTTTAAATATCACAGTGGGTGAAAAAAACACACTTGTACACTGTTGTTTTAAGACTGGCTCGGTATAAACATATGAAAGAAATCATAATCAAGAAATGTGCAAGAAATGAAAGTGTAATATAATCATCATCATCTTTTTAAAGATTAAGGTGTAATTCTTAACATCCCCCAGTTTACTGTGCAGAGATAAATACTATTAAGCCATTTATAAGCTGATATCATAAGAAGGTGTCAACCAATGTGGCTCTGTGGCACTTTCTGTGGGAGTCCACTCTTGGCTAAACCAGTGGCATGAGTTTGTCCAAACAATGAGAATTGGGAGTTTGGTGCCAAAATTCCACACTTCCTCTTTCACTGCATTAAATTTTCATAGAAACATGATTTACTGAATGTGATAACCACAGTCACACAGGATTCTATGACAATATGTAAGTGCATGAGCCTTGAGATTTAGCAGAGTGAACGCAGCTGGTGGATTTAGTGAATGTGCACTCAACACTTTAGCTGTGGACTGAAACTGTGCCTGCGGCAACAGCAAGAAAGCACAGACTGTTAGAAAAGCGCAATCCCCCAAAGCTCCCCTGAGGACAGAAAATAAGCTTTAAGTGGGGTGAAGAAAGTAACAAGCTGCCAGCTCTGAGACAATTACTTCACGAGGGAGAAAACTCTGATTCTCTTTAATCGTCTTCCTTTCAGAGCATTAAATTGTAGCTGGAGCTCAAATATACTGAGGGATTTCTCTGTAGCTAACAGCGTGAAGGCTGAATGGAACACTGAAAAGCAGAAAGACTACATTTCCCAGAATGCAACAACTGAATATGAAACAGGGATATTGCTAGGATTAATTCTTAGGTACTGAGTACAATGCAGGGGACAACTGAGAGGGTTCTGTGATGACTGTACACACTATGTTGCCGACTGTACACACACACATACCCAAAGGTTGACTGGTTTTGGAAAACACTAATGAGCTCTTCAATGACTGAGGATGCATTTAGATGAGCTCAATTAGAAAGGCATCAAATACGCAGCACAGGTGTCAGAAAGAAAGAGATGAGAAGAAAGGATGACGTAAAATTACCAGTTGTGTGTATTCTTCCCTGTTCTTCATGCCACTATCTCAGGTACTCACAGGCCCTCACACCACACGGCGATCAAACATGCTGCCGCGCACAGGGGTCGCAAAGCAACATCAAACAACCCTTACACAATAGCACAGAGGAAGGGACTAATGGTTCCAGCTTCTTTTATTTTAGATTGTGTGTACGTGTGCATGTAATAGAGGCTTATGGTTGGTGTATCCATGTACATGTAATAGGTATTATGGCTTCTGTTCCAAAACCTGGTGAGCTGCCTCACTGTCTACTGCCTACATAGACAGCTGCCTTCTAAAGCAACATTCGAAATGTCATGGAACCTTATAAGTGACTGATCTGGAGATAGGCAGCAACTCTGGGCACAACACAAATAGCACAGCACACAGCAGACTCATTATTTGGTACTTTTGTATTATTGAATAAAACATATCTGGAGTATAAATGTAAATTATTTGAATTCTTTTTTGCCTGAGCTCATCTCAGTGCATTCAGGGATTAATTCTCCATGAAGGATACGCATGATGCTGCCTTAGAATTTGGCTGAAATGGGGTGTCATAGGTGGAAGCAATTTAATTGCTTATCCTTTGAAACAGAATCATTTTAAATGGGCAGCCTCCATGGAAAGAGCACTGGGATTTGGAACAGAACGATGTCTGAGCCAAACCCGTGTCGCACATGAACATCTAATAATGAAAGCATTAGCAGGTGAAACTTTCATTTCGTGTGCATTTTAGAGGTTAAAGTGTGTTTGTTTACACAGCTGTCTCGTTTCTGCGTGAAGCTGAGATGAATGTGTTACCATAGCGATCTGCATCTCTGTTCACTCCCCAGATAAATTTATATAATGAGATCACACACGCACACACAAGCACACACGTAGACAACATCATCTTCACGGCTGTGGTGATACGCACATAACACATGCTACTCTGGTTGAACATTTTATCAGCATCTTGCACACCTACACACAACATGGGCTGCATTAAGACATGCGCTAACGAGGCCAATATCAAACATACTGCACTAGCGTCTTGTTTTCACACAACATTATTCAAATTCTCTGTTCTCCATAGATAAGGCTGCACAATTTAAAATAACTGATCAAGATTATGGTTTTGCAATTAACTCATTATGAAAAGTGTCAATTACAGAAGGCATTCCCAGCTTGTAGCACATCAGAGCTGTCCTAACAATCGATTGTTGTAACCAATCACAGACATTTTTGCTGTGCATAATAAGACAATGGCCAATCAGACACTCGTCAAGTCTATAAAGTCGTCAGGTCTATCAGTAACAACAGCAGGTTTGGATTCTCTATATGCTGGGCACCCAACATACACACACAATAAACTAAAAGCCTCTTATTATAATAATCAACAAGGTACAGACACGTATAAATATTGATTTATTGTGCTTTGTTGATTTTAACAAGAATGTTTGTGAGAGTTTATGGGCCATCAGTGGTTCGCTCTGTGGATTTAAAGTGCTTTATAAATAAATTTGATTTAATCAGTGTGCGCTAAACTGAAGTCATGTGTCACTGATTATAATGTGATTACAAGGACTGATTTTATGATGTTTGTCATAGTCTTGGAGCCCTTCCTGCTAAAAAAAACATCCAGGCTGGTCTGCCAGCCTAAACAGCTAAATGGTTAAAATCCCCTTTAAAATCAGCCAACAGAGAGACCAGCTAAGACGAGCAAACCAGATTAGGCTAGTTTAAACTGTCTGGCATTGACACAATCTTGTAAGCACAACAGGTTTTTGTTTTATTTATACATCTGTTTCAGTGTGCAATAATGAGGAACATTGTTAGAGCGGACCTCAATTTTTCCACTTTATCCAGTGGTAGACAGTCAAAGTCTTTGAGAAAAGCGGCACTCTCACTCTGGCTTTGCATAATTTACTAAAGGAAGGCTCACTTAGCCTGGAATCACATATTTCCAGGAAAAGTGTATCAAATGAGTCCACCAGGAAAGATAAAGAAGGATGCACTTTACAATCTACACCAGGGGCTGGTGTACTTACACCCAAACATTCTGCTCATACAGGTTTGGAAACAATATGAAAAATATATTTTTTTCCAAAGTAAGTAAAAGTGTTGTTAGCAAAATAAGAATGAGGGAAATTTAGATCTCATGAGATTATGTATGTCTACAGGAAATTCTGCAGAACACAGAACTGAAACTGATTTGGATGAAGAGATGGAAGTCCATTCCGAACACCAGAATACTACCAGGTGAGTCTCTGAACGTCGATAAATCTGATGAACACAGAGGGCATTTTGGGTATTAAAGGGTCAGAAAGGGTAATAAGCCCCTCTCTCAACCTGTCTTATAAAGAAGCGATAGAAACAGCCGAGAACCGCAGCAGTGAGTGAATCATGGATTGGCACTGCAACTCAGTCTGTTCTAAAAATGTCTCTGGGTCAAACACATACACACAAATGCAAACACACACAGATTTACACACCTGTTGCCTGGCAACAGGAATGCTCTCTTGATCAAATGATGGTAGGGGAAGTGAAAAGGATGAAATAGATAGAGAAACAGTAGAAGCCAGAGAGAGAGAACGAGAGAGAGACAGTCCTGTGTTACAGGCCCATAGGCCTGCTGTCAGTCACCTTAAATTCAGTGTGTTGGTGAGACACCCTGTTCCCTCAGATTACAAGTCAGAAATCAAAAAGAACTTGTCTGCCTAAACAGCCCTCTACTCCAAACACCATCCCAGTGACAAACAGGCCATCATCATTCTGACACCACAGCACCCACTCAAACGTCTCCCTCTGTTATTAGACATTTTTGTTCCCAGCAAAAACACAAGATATGACTTCTGTGGCTTTGTCTGGGCACAGCTGCAGTTATTTGTCTTGAGTCTCTATTATTATCATTATCACAAATAGCATCAGCTAAAAAAGGCCCTTCCTTTTCCTCCCTATACTTGAGATCAAATCTCGCACTCTGGATTTGTTACTTACAATATCCAGCTGGTTTGGCTCAAAGCTTGACTGATATTCTTATACAGAATGGGTCAGATAAGCCAGAAGGGTGCAAAGGAAAATGAGATTTCAAGCCATACAAATACAGATTGGACCTTCAAATCCATTTGTCCCCAAGATGATGTGAAGGATATCAAAGAGAACAAGACCCTCTGTCGGAAGCCTTTCTGTCGGAGGGTCTTGTTCTCTTTGATATCTTTCACAAGAGAGAGGTGTGAAGGCTTTAATAGCAAAGCCTGAAAGAGAATTATGACTTTATATGAATGATAAAACTCTAACTGATAACAATGATATCAGTAGAGGGTGACGTAATATTTTTCTTTAAAAATGAAACAAAAACATACAGAGAACCTTAGAATTCTTTAAAAACAAGTGACAGAGCCACAGGCTGCTGAGCTGTCCTGTGTATTGTGAATCCAAATTTAGGCTGTTTTTGCCGGCCTGCTGAATCAGTTTCGGTGTGAATCAGGCTCAGCTGGTGGAATGCGGCTTATCCGAGGAGAAGCTCTGTGAATAAACTCTTAATGGTCTCAAACGGGATAAACTGTCACCTGCACACACCTACATGAGCTAGAGAAGATGGAGTCTGTGGGAAAGACAGACTTTACTTTGCAATGTAATTCTTTGTGCTACAGTAAGACATGACTGCACAGGAAAATTGGTAGAGTAGTTTTTCCAGAGTTAAAATTTTTTTCCTCAAAAATAGTTGTTTTTGCTCTATTTTGAGTGTACAGAGTAAAATGTGTCAGTAGAGTAGGAGCAAAATTACAGAGTAACTGTGATTCCTCCCCTAACTGCTCTTCTCCCAGAGTTTCATTTATCCGCCATTACTGTTAGTCACAGACATCGACCGCTGCTGCGCTGGGTTTAGAAGA
>JAZGTK010001829.1:0-35800 GCA_036877625.1 Ambastaia sidthimunki | reverse complement strand
GTGCAGCATGCCACACTGTCCAAACCCACCTTAACAACCAAAGGTATATGCATGCACAAACAAACATTATGTCACGCTATTAGTATCTTACTTGCAGGCCATTCGTTGTTGCTTTTAAACATGCATAATTAAGTACATACCATACATTTATTACATACAGATTTATAAGCATCTAATGATACTAATATTCCAGTTTTGGTGTATATTAAGCATTAATGTTTTGATTTTTTTTGTCTTATTTTAAAATGACTTAAAGGAAAAGTGCACCAAAAAATGGTTCTTCCATGTCCCATGACTAGTTCCTCATAACACATGCAAGAGCCAATGAGATTCTAAGTTATCAACATGCCACCATATTTAATTTTTTTTGTGCTGATCTGTTTGTTTACTTGAATATATGGCATTGCTAAGCTCAAAATATTTTGCTTATAAGTAAATGTATTTTTTCACTGTAGAAGACATTTATTAACCAACTGGAGTCATTTGGATTACTTTTATGATGAATAGATGTACGTTTTGGAGGTTTAAAATCTCAGGCACTATTCACTGCCATTAAAAGGGTAAGGAAGCGTATATTATTTAATATAACTCCGACTGTTCAGCTAAGGAGAGAAATTCATATACACCTGTGATGGCCTGAGGGTCAGTAAACTGTTTGTTGGGTGAACTATTCCTTTAATAATGTGGGTTGCAACTCTACGCATATTAATCTGTATATTAGCTCACTTTAGTACACTGAGGCTTTTGTGCTGTGCTGCCGACTCTTGCATCTTGCGCTTTATGCAACACACGTCCACATACATCCTCCAACCAGTCCACATGTGACGCAGTTTGTGCTTCATCTCTGCAGTGCAGATATTCAGTTACAAAACATCACAACATTCACCTTCTGTGTCCCACAAAACAAACATTTTTATAAGCTTGGATGACATGAGAGAAAATAAATAACCATATTTTTTTGTTTTTGGGCGATTATTACATTAAAAATCTCTGATTTTTTTGTACATTTAAACTGACTCGTGAAATTAGAGTGTAAATAAAAAAAATACAATCAGAGATTAAACACAAAAACACAATCCACATACCAAATTTGATTGCAAGCTGTAGTTTCTTTTTTTCTTCTCGCTGAACGGCCACATGTTCCTGCCAGGCTTGAAATGTTTTGCTGTATAGCAGATACCTTCATTGAGATAAAGCAAAATAATAGACAGAAACATTATGAGCAACGATCATTGATGTCCTAGCTTTTAAAAGCAAGGCTTGACTTCACTGACTACAGAACCAGCATTGAAGTATTTACATTTAAAATGATGGTGTAAATGAATTATTTAAGCAATGTGATGTGTATCTGATCAGACTCACATATAATGACAATCTGCTCTTATGTTGAGGGTCCATTCCCTTCTTGCTTGCCACCACTCATCTTTCCAAGCTCCAAATGTCTTTTTTAAGACCACCTTACTATAGTAAGATCTGAATAAACAAAATGTCTAAGGTATTATCATCTGATACCACTGCTGTACCATGGTACACAATACCGTACATAATATCTTTGTAATAAAAATAATTTTCTCTTAATTCATACATATTCTGCTAACTTCACATTTTTAGCTATGTTACCTGGCTTGTGATGTTGTTATCCGTCCAAACGTCTTTTGGATCCACAAGTGAAGAAACTTTCGAGCAAGATGTCTTAAAATCCAAAGTAACAGTCACAAAGTCAAAAACAGAATGCAAAACAGTCAGACAGGTCGATATTATACTTAAAATAACCATTTTATACCTTATCCTCAGCTCTTTAAGTCTTCCTCCCCGGTTCCAAGTATATCCTACCCGGTAAGTGTTTCTGCGTACAGGCGTTTTACGTGCCCGGGTCTTCTCAACACCATAAGACGATTGTTTTACACCTTTTGGTCTTGTCGTGTGCATCTTTAATGTTTTAATCGACCATGCATAACTTTCAGTCCATCAATTAAGATTTACCAACCATGCCTGAGCTTTAACTAGTGGTGGAAATAAAGTTATTAGGTTAATTTGCCGTATCTCTTGTATTTAAGATGTTTAAAGCTATTGCATCTATTTAAAAACACAAGGCTGTCAACTGTATGTTTTATTGTATTGACAACAACCAACAACAAACCATAACTGCCGCTCTTCCGTTGCTCAGAGATTCTTCCGGTAAGATAATGTCATAATAAAAGACTCTAAGCATGATTAAAAACACCTTAACCTAAACGCATTAAGCATGTTTAACTTAAACACACTGTTATAACGAAACATATGATATTACTGTTTTGTAATTACTGTACAAAATAGCTTATTGAATTGCAATATTTGTGCACCTTAAATATATTTAAGATAGATGATTTTATAATATAATATTAATAATAAACCACCCCTCTGTACTCAGTACACTGTGATTTAAATGGTGAAGTAAATTATCATTATCTTTCCTAATAACTGAGCTAAAACTATGTATTTGGGTTATGTTTATGTCTTTATGATGACTTTGACGTACGAATGAAAAAACAGTTTTCATTCAATTTTCATTGCTTACTACGATCCACATGTAGATAAAGTGTTTAGGCCTTCAAAATTTTTGATTCCTTCAAAATGATGAAGCAGGATCAAGGCCAGGAAAATGATGAGTTTCCATCAGGCAGTGTTACTTCTGTCAAGCAATCTCTATTCATACTGAGAACACTGAACCACAATCCGAATTATTACACATCCATATGTGGTAAAATCCTGCCCGTTTTAGACAATCACTGTTGTACTGCTATGCTCTTAAATAGAGATTAATTAAAGATTTTTATATTTAATAACCTTTTATATTATTATTATCTCTTTTTGTATCTTGTAGTTAAATTAAATACTTGTTTTTATAGTTTAAGATTGTTTGAGTCATCTAAATGCGCAGTTATTACACCTGCAAGAAAGCCATAGGACTACTTTACGCCAAAAAGTATTATGTTTTTTACGTTAAATATTTTAATAGGACCATTTAACTTTAGTTAATATATTTTAAATAGAAATACGAAAATATATAGAACTAAAAAACAAAATTTGCCTTATAAACACAACTTATTTGCTAGATGGCCCAAGAACAAAATTGAGCGTTTTAATTCCTGTCACGTGACAACAATTTATAATGGGTGTCCACATTGATTGCCTGAAATGAATCCCAGCTATAAACAACTGTAATGACACTAGTCAATCCCGTTAAACAAAATTTACCTCTATAAACACTCAGTCTGAGGTCTGGTTTTATTACACTTGAACTAACAATAAAGGGTAAGCGATTGTTTTTTTATCATTTTAAAAGGCGGTAATAGACACTATATAATCCTTGATTGGGGCCTCCCTCAGAACCAGTGAGAGATCTGAAGAGATTCGCCGCTCTGCGACAGAACAGAGACGAAAGAGAGAGCTTAGAAAAAAGTACCCCGAGGTACATTGGTTGTTTCAGTCGGGTTAAAAACTTTAAATGTCAGTTAGAACCTGGTTATCTATTACTCGGTCATAATTTAACCGGGCTTTAGTGTATTGAGGCGTTTGTGTGTGTATCGTGGATCTTTATGGGTCAAGACAAGTTTCCTAGCTTGCTAAACTGACTCATTAGCTTAAAAACAAACACGGAATTTATTAAAAGCTTCTTTCTTGTTTTTGTTTAATTGTGAATGCGAAGACAGAGGAAAACTTAAGGAGTGGAAACGGCGGGGTTAGAGTCGTTTGTTCGCCAGAAATGAAATAGATCGTCGGCGTCGGCTTGTTGAGATTAGCCGATTGGCTAATGAAATACTGCTGTTACCACTTAGCGATTGAATCCGGGGTGTCCAGCGATAATTAATTCTTCTGCCAAGATTGCAGTGAAATTTGACACAGTCGATAGATAAACTTTATTTTCAGGCAGGAAACTTCATCTGGGCTCTGTTTAAAATCTGGACTGACTTGAGCATCTCTTGTAGTTTGGTGTAGGAGAGGTAGCCGGCAGCTAGCTGAGGTTTTCAGGCGGAGAGGGAGAAGGTGCTGCGACACCGTTTTAAATATCAGGTGAGTTCAAGATGTTGAGAAACGTGCTTGGTTTCCCTAAAGGCAAAAAACAAATGTGACTGAATTATTATGTATTATACATTTTCCTGACTGTCTACCTTGTCATTTGCTAACAGAAGACCTCTCACATTACATTGCAACATGGCATTTACCTAATATTAAACTAGTTTATAATCCCCACAATTTTTAATCCTATTTCAAAATAAACCTGAATTGAACTTCAATCTATTTCCATTTTTTAAGGGGTTTATATAATGCTTGTTAAGACGTCTGTAGCACGTGTATACAACGCTGTGTTACATGTAATTATTCACATTGTAGCTTTGGTTTGGTCTAGATGGGTAGTTAATGCTTTTTTACAACAAATGGAATGGTTTATTGACTAAGTTAAGTTAATGACACCTCGTCAACAGGTGCCCAGTGTATCTGATATAAGAGCTTCACTTCAATTTCACCACCCATCAAAGTCATGGAGAAGGATGAAAACAGCGACGGCATGGTGGAGACAGTAAAGGACTCGGTAGTAACTTCTGCCTATAGATATACTAAGGTGAGAACAGTCACTTAAACTGTTAAGGTCACAAAGTCCAATTATCTTTTGAGACATTTCAATGTTTTATGAAAACTTAACTTTTAGAAAATAAAATGTCATCACCTCTAAGAGTTACCAACATTACAAACAAACAATTTTCAGTGTGATCTTGAACGTCTGATTGTTTTAATTCTGTAACTGTGAAATTGGTAAAATGGCAGGTTTTGCATGACAGATGGTAAAAAAAATTTTGATCTGATTGCAAACCCACAGTTTGCATCGCAGTACTGTGTCAGTTCATATGCTGTAAGAGTTTAAGATAACTCTTAAGGTACAACAACAAAACAGGCCAGAGAGGTTGAGGATGAAACAGTTATAGGTTAAATTTAAAATTATTTTGGTGGAGCAATTAAAATAGAAATGGTTTATTACCTCCATAACGCTTCAGTTATAATGTATGAAGTGTCAAAGTGATACAGATTTCATACTGATAATCAAATGTCTGTTTTACAGGAGGAGCTTTTGGAAATCAAAGAATTGCCAGTTTCAAATGAGAGGCCTGAGTGTCTATCAGAAAAATATGACAGGTGAACCTTTGTCCTGGAGTTTGTATAATTCTCTTTTTTTTTTTTACCTCAGTAGTTCTGTAGCATCAACAACATTAACAATATTGCATTTTAGTATCGCAGTTCATATAAAGCAGTAATTTGTCTGAATACTTTGTGACATTACTGACTGATGGTCTTTTAAAAGAGCTGATATGCAGAGAAGTGTTGTAGGTGCTAATGTTACTGTGTTCCTAATAGTGATGGGGTCTGGGACCCTGAAAAATGGCATGCCTCCCTGTACCCCTCTTCAGAAAACAACTGTCCAGCTGAAGGATACAAGAAAGACTATACGGAGGAAAGAGTTCCACTGAAACGCAGAATTGCAGGTAAAAAGTTAGTTAGTTAAAAAACTTCTTGTAGTATATAGTCTATGGTTCCCTTACCTCAAGCATCTTTTTCTCTGACAGATCCTAGGGAACGTGTAAAAGATGATGATCTGGAGGTGGTTCTTAGTCCACAGCGTCGTAGTTTTGGTGGTGGTTGTCAAGTGGCACCCACTGCCATCCCTCGGCGTCCAGTCAGCCCTCTAGAAAACAAGGAGAATGAATCGCTACGTCTGGGTGGTGCACGTCGTATAGGCAGTGGGCGTATTATTGCTTCACGAGTGTTTGAGAGGGACGCACGAGTCGAAAAGGAGAGGGAGCGAGAGCGTGACTTTAAGGACAAGAGATTTAGGGTAATTCCTCAGATCATGAATGTATTTTCTAAATGTTGCTTTGTTCAAGCTCTGTGACTTTATTTATTTTTCATGTGTCATGTTACAGAGAGACTTTGGAGACAAGAGGGTGTTTAGTGAGCGTAGAAGAAATGATTCTTATGCGGAAGAGGAACCGGAGTGGTTCTCGGGTGGGCCCACTAGTCAGTCAGAGACCATTGAGCTTATTGGCTTTGATGACAAGATCCTGGAGGACGACAAACGGAAGACCAAACGTTCCCGGAAGAAGCCAGAATCCATTAGAGAAGGCATGTGATGGACTCATTGTTTCCTAGTGTTGTATGATATCAAAGAGAAATGTCATATGCAGTATGCCATACAATGCCTTAAATTTGTGAGTTTTTAAATATTTTACTATAATATAAAATAAGTTATCACCAAAATGCATGATTTACATTTACACTTGGTTTTTTATCTTGCTTCCACAGTTGAGTGTAATGGTGGGCTCTCAGAAGATGTTCGAGAATCAGGAGCAGATCAAGAGGTTCCACGTGCCGAGGTTCTTCCCGAGCAGACCCCTGGAGATTTTGACTTCAATGAGTTCTTCAATCTTGAAAAGACTGTGCCTGGCTTGGCTTCGGTAAGACATGGGGAGCACTGCATGCTTATATGGGTGCTGGGCACAAAATGCATTGTCTTAAAGGCAGGGTGGGCAGTTTTTGGATGGCTAGCAAAAGCAAGCTAACTTTTAAAGCATAAGATCCCACCTAACACATGAACGCATGCATGGTTTGACAGGCAAGTAGGACACCCTGTTGTTGCATTTGGATTGAATTGCCTACCCTGCCTTTAAAGGGAGAACGAATAAACTAAGCACAAGGTTTTTTGGGTTGGGTTTTAAGTGTCTATCAGCTGATGTAATGAGGCTTTTTTTTTTTTTTTTGAAAGTGCGTTCTAAACCTCTGTACTTCTGTATTTGTTTGGATTAATCGTTGCTCTATTACTTTCCTTTACTACCTTTGAAATTAGCTGGCCATCTTTATAGCAGCAAGTCTATTTCTCCCTCTGAATTCTGTGTATTCCACACTCATCAGTTGCTTTGAAGTAAAGTTCCTGTTAAATGAATGAATGTAAGTGGTTCGGAGATTTGCAGCAAGCCTGATGTCTGTTGTTAGTGTTATTTGGACAATGTTCTGTGGTTGTCTGGCTTTGAGTTGTTTGTTTAAAGGTTGTTATACAGAAAGCTCCATGTGATACAAATTTATGCCCATCTGACACTTAAGGCTTATGTTCTGTGCAAATCCTTGTTATTGGAACTCTTAGATGTAAAAAATGAAGATCCTACTTTTAAAGAGGTTA
Source organism: Ambastaia sidthimunki (assembly GCA_036877625.1). Lineage (NCBI taxonomy): Eukaryota > Metazoa > Chordata > Actinopteri > Cypriniformes > Botiidae > Ambastaia > Ambastaia sidthimunki. The sequence goes on along the minus strand of JAZGTK010001829.1, from coordinate 28,593 downwards.
TGCATATGTGATTGTTATTTAAGTTTGATATTGTGTGGAGATCCTTTTAAATGCAAACATTTTCCGAAATGCCCATTTTCACCCCATTGTGCTTAGCTGCCTGCAGACACTCCTCACGTAAGTGTCATCCTCTCCACCCTTTCGTCTTCTGTGCAATGACATGGTCCAACCAGGTGCTCTTGTTTTTAGATGATTGAGGATGTTCTTGGTGAGGGCCCAGTCACAGCCAGTCGCTTCAGTCAATGGTTCTCCAGTAATCTGAGTCCTTCCGGCAGCCGCTCCAGTAGTCTACGCTCCACTCCTCATGAAGAGCTGGAAAGACTAGCAGGTAACTCCATCTGTTCAAACTTGGTTTTGTTTTACAGACTTTTCTCCCTACTTTGGTGTTTGTAGTATACAAACTTGTATGTTAATGATATGGTTGTTGTTTCAGGTCTTCAGGATCCTCAGACAGCTTCACTGAATCAGGGAACCTCCCTGTATTTTACCCCAATCCCTTCAGTGGAACGCAAGGAGAAGGTTGACATATTGGAACTGCTTCATAAAGCCAATATTAACCTAAAACCACTATTGTCCACCCTGAATGTGAATAAGGCTCGTCTAAAAGAGAGCAGTAAGTGGCACTTGCATTACAGTGAGTCTAAACGCTTTAATACTGTATATCTTTAAATTTATGCAAAATGGGGAAGGGACAGTTACTTTTAAAAGCAGAATGAAATCATTTTTAAAGCTGCAATCTGTAACTTTTGACTCTCTACCGCCATCTCTGAAAGTATTCTCCAGTTCAATGTTTCAAACAGTTAGTTACCTAACGTATGGCAAGTTTAAATTCTAACAGCTGCAAACACAAGCCATCTTCAGTGAAACCCGAGTGCACATAAGTTGTCATTATATTGCAAATTAAGGTAGGGTGATCTTGTTGAACATTTGAACTGTTATGTCCTTGCTCAATAACTGATGTTCATTTTTAACCCAAAATTATGGATTGCAGTTAAGAACATCAGATTTAGTTTTTTGCTTTTTGTTTAGGCTTACATATGCAAAAGAAAAATCCATATGATGGAAGTTTTGTATCCATATGATGGAAGTCAATAGGTGCCAGTATTTTGGTTACCAACATACTTCAAAATTTCTCTTGTGTTCCTCAGAAGCAAAGTCATACCGATTTGGAATGATACATGGGTGAATAAATGATGGAAGAACATCCAATTTTTTGGGTGAACTATCCCTTAACTTTTCTATGTGTCCTGTTGTAGCAAACTCGGGGGAGGTTATGTCTCTGGAAGAGGTGGAGGCAGGTCTGAAGGGACTGAAGGTGCAGCCTGAACCAGGTCAGTCGCTCCCTCAAAGGCAGCTGAGTGGAGGAGGCGGTACTCCTTTCATGGTGCAGCACCTGGAAGAGGCTCTCACAGGAGGGGCTGGGGGTGCCACGCGAATGCGAGACTCCGATATGTCTGCGTTTAACAAGTTGGTGAGCACCATGAAGGCAAGTGGAACCCTGCCCTCCCATCCCAAAGCCAGCGGAAGCAATGTAAGTGTGCCGCCGTGATTATGCTCACATGTTTGTGTGTGCACTTCCTGCATGCAGTGTCAGGTAAACCTGCATGTGTAAAATACAAGCTGGGTGAGCAATGCAAAATGACTATTCAATCATAGGATTTTGCTTGCATTGGTGGTTTGTGGCATTTAGTTCCTAGTTAGTCTGAGCTAAAACTAGTGTTTTGACGCGTGATGGGCATAAATTTGTATTTGGCAGGTGTGGCTGAAAGTGTCAGCAAACTTTTGCATGCTTTGCTTTGCATGTCTTGTTCTGCAAATGTTTGGCAGCATGTTCTGGCTTTGGATTGTTTTGCATCAGGCTGTCGCATTTTGAGCACTTGCATAGATGCCTTTAGTGTGTGTGTGACCAAACTTAATGGGTCAGATGGTGCTTTTGGAATTGCATGCTGCGTGATGGCTTGCTAAGTAGCTCTGTTGCCTGGTCCATAGGTCAATTATAAAGATGACTTTTTTTTTTTCTCCACTTTGTTCAGTTACAACAGCAGCCAGTGGATCCTGCTCTTGTACCTTTACCTGAGGCCCAGGTACCTGCCTCTCAGCAGAAAAACATCTTTCAGGTGATCTGTCCATGTCTTACTCTTAGGAGAGAATTCTAATAGTAATCTAATACTAGCTGAGGTCTTTCAGCAGCATTTGGTTTTGAGTCCTTTTAGTTTTGCTAAAAATTGCATTGCATGGGTAGTGGGTAACACAGTTGCTTTAACTCTGATTTGTAATCCAGCTCTCAGCTTTGCTAGCAGTGTGACGCATTTAACTGCTTTTATTCCAACACTGGCCAGGTAAAGTTTTTTTTTTTTTTATCTCTTGTGCTTCAGGAATTGATGGTTGCCTCTCATGGGCCTGTTCCTGTCTCTATGTCTGGCCTCATGCACCACCGCGCCTCGCCCCCACTCTTCCCACAGAGAGCTCCTATGCAGGACATTTATCAAGGTGTGCCTCCTGTAACAGGTGAGATCCTCTTATGAGAAATTAATCTACTCTGGGGAGTTGAATGTTTCGCACACTACCCAAACAATGTTGAGTTTTTCTCTGCAGGAAGTGTGGTGTTTGAGAAGTCTTGTTCACAACTTGTGGTTTATATTTAAGGCCACGTCTTGCCTTGCTAATCTCATTGTTCTTGGTATTTCAGGGTTCCCTGCTGGTCCACAGACTGTGTTAGATCAAATTGCAGACTTGCATAGGGCCAGGACAACACCACAGGTTATCAGTCTTTGGCAATTTTAAAATGTAGCAAGAAAAGTAACGGATCTCGTTTTGGTGCCTTTGTTAAAGGGATACTTCACCCAAAAATAAATTTCCATTTGTTCACCCTCATTTCATTCCAAATCTGTATGACTTTGTATCTGAGGAACACAAGATATTTTAAAAGTACATTGGTAACCAAACAACAATGGCACTTGACTTTGATTGCATGGACGCAAAGCCATTTCTCAAAATATGTTTGTGTTCCACTAAAGATGAAGAAAAAAGTAATGGGTTTGGAATGACATGAGGGTGCGTAAATGATGGGAAAATGTAAATTTTGGGGTGAATTATCACTTTAATTGAAGTTAATTTGTTTTTAGATGAGACCTTTACCGATGGGAGTGGACCAGGTGAATCTGGAAGCTTTGTTCCAGCAGGATCTGGCAGTACAGAATCGCCAGCAGTACCACAGCTACAACAAACATGCTCAAGACAAGCTGTTTCGCAACAGGTACTTAATATATTTGTGCCCATAGCAGGTCACAGGCCAGTTTCTGTGAAATGGTTTCAGCCTCCTGAATTATTGAGCCATGATTCTTCTAGTCCTTCATGGAATCCAAAGTTGTTCTGATTTTATAAGGCTGTCCTGATTTTCTGCTGTTTAACAGCCCTAGATTAAAAGTGGCAACTAAACCTAATGTGTCTTCTGAATTTATTCAGTTGCATAATACTGGCATTCAGTTTAATAGGACAGTGAAAGGCAGTGCCTGATTGTATGTTCAGTCACATTTTGTTTGCATTTTTTCAGACAACCAAGAATGACTCGTTCTCCTGGACCCCACCTGCCTGGCAGGAGCTCACCTGGCAACACAGTTACAAGTGTGGTCAGTTCAACTTGCAACAACTAAATTTTTACATATTAAAGGAATCGTTCACAAATGATTTGTCATTTCAAACCTGTATGCCTTCTGTTAAACACAGTCTATACCATAGGTGACTAACATTACTGCTGTTTGATGTCTTGTATCTGCAGTTGTCTGCGTCCTTCACTCCCACCTCTGTGATCAAAAAAATGTATGAGTCAAAAGAGAAAAGCAGAGATGATCCTGGTAGCCGACCAGGAAGTAAGGAGGAGACTGTGAACTCTCAAGAGGGTATGATAGAATAAGAGAATTGTTTAATCTTAAATTTGATCCACTTTGCTCTCTTGATGTACATGCCAACACCCTTTCCTGTCTATGATAGATGGGCCGGCATCGCCCAGTTCTTTTCTGGAAGATGTGGACACCAGTGGTCCTCAGACTGGTGGGGTAAAGGCGTGCTCCACACCCGTTCCTTCTCAGAATCGTCACAGTAAAGATTCAGACCGACCCAGGCCTCCTTCCACAACTGGCCACCATACTCCCACCATTCTGTCCCCAGGACCTTCCTCTCCCTTCCCCAGACCCCAGATGTATCCAGTCCCTCTGCTTCCACATGTCCCCTTGGTCAGACCTCCACCCCAGCTTCACCCCAGTGTGATGCAGAGGATGTTGGCTCAGGGCATCCAGCCTCAACAGCTTGGACCCGCATTGTTACAGACAGGTTAGTGAGTGATTTTGTACATCTGACTAAAGTACATCTTAAAGGTAGGACAGGCAATTTCAAAGATGCTAACAATAGCAAGCTAGCTTTGAAAGCATAAGGTTCCAACCTTCCTTGATCTCCAAAGCCATGCCTCCAATACACATGAATGCAATGTGCAGAGGCAAATACATAGTTTGACAGGCAGATAGCACATCCTGTCATTGTATTCGGTCTGGACAAACATTTTGTTTCTGCACCATCGAGAGAAGAAATGTTTAAATGTATATAGACCACATAGTTATTGCTATTGGCATGTGAAGAAAATGTTTTGGAACCATTACAGACTGTTTAAATGACCAAAATCACAAGTTATGAAAATGTAACTTCTTTCAGATGTGTTACTATTGCTAACTGAAAACAACAAATAGTAAAGTTGTTGTCCTTTCTTTGCATGAACAGGTATGTTCCCTCAGGCTGTAGACCTGTCCCAGCTGCAGGGCCTGCCTCCAGCCCTCTTAGGGCAGCCTCTGTATCCTCTTGGTCCTGCAGGACATCCACTGATGGCCCCCAGAGCTGCTGGAACACACGTACAGTTAGCAGTCATGCAGCAACAGCTTCAACAACAGCAGAGACCCAGTAAGTACAGTTAGGTTGCAACTGACCCATATGGTCAACAGAGAACAGGGTGGCCAGTGGCTAAAATGTGAGGTGATAGTTAATGATATCAAATGAAATTTGAAGCTTATTTTTTAATTTAAGAATCTGATAACATTCTGATAGCATGTTTTTTGCAATTTGACCTTTTACCTCCCTATCGCCATCTGTTTAAGACATAACATTGCAGGTTACTTTACACACTTTATTACGTATGTTGAAGTCCATACATTTTTTCCACAGATCTGCATGTGGGTCCATCAGGAGGCCCCCAGTCACAGAGCCACGGTCCCCATCGGACAAACCATTCCCAGCGAAGAGGGGGGAGCCCTCCTCTGGGCTTGGCCAAATGGTTTGGCTCTGAGATGCTGCAGCAGCCCCTCCCTTCCATGCCTTCAGCTAAAGTAATCAGTGTTGACGAGCTTGAGTTCCGCCAGTGATGTCATCCTGTAACCAAGATCAGCAAGTGTTGAGGCATCCCCTCCCTTCCCCACTGCCCTGTAGTTGAAGAGATGTGAACTTTGTTTTCTACCATTTAATGTACAGATGATTGAGCCCTGTCTATTTTTCTGTGCTTTGTCTTGCAGTTGAATTTTTTTTTTTTTGAGAAGGCCTAAAATTGAAGGTGACTAAGGGAAAAGACTAGTTCTGGACCTTATTATATTTTCCTGCCGCTTTTGTCAAGTATTGTAGTTTCTCCTTGGTTTTTCATTTTGTAGTTCTTGCAGTATAAAAGTAAATAATGTATAGGCCTGAATTGTACAGACTATGGGAATAGATTTCTTTCCACGTTGTACATAGATTAATGTTTTTTTTTGTTCTTTTCTGTCTGTTTGTGGGGAAGGTTATCTTGCTTTTGAGACAATGAAAAGTTGCTTTTTCTTTGTCAAGTCACATGATGTCTGCACAGTGTTCCACAATTCCCATCTGAGTTTGATCTGGGTGGGAAAGGGCGGCACTGCTGATTGCTGTTTAATTGGAATGGAGATGTCCGCATGTCTAGCGGTTTAATGCATCCCTGATCCAGAATACATGCCCGTGAAACTTTTGCTGAGATATTGAAGCCAGAATGTCTGCAAGAACATGGCCCGGGGACACTCTTCCACCCCATGAAGCGAATGCTAGTTGTGCCTTTTTTTTTCTTTTAAGACCCCCCTCCCCCCATCCTTCCTCTAGCCAGTCTTCTTAGTCACTTTGAGAAGCACTGCTCTGAATCACATTTGTTTTAGGGTGGAAGGGGTTGGAAATTAAGTATGTGCTATTAATTTAAGAAGCACAAAGTTAATATTGAAAAAAAAATTCAATAAAAAAATCATTCACATAAACTGACTCGTTTGGAATTCTTTTATGCTGGGAAAGGGCATAAAATGGCTTGTTTTAATAGGATTTGCTGTTAAACCCAAGTTCTTTGATTTCTACTGCTAACACTCATGATATAATGATGCCAAATTTTCACCAAGTTTTGGAAGTGATTTTTCCAAAAACAAAGCTGTGACTCAGACTGTAAATTTAGTTTGCTCTGTTCAGTCAGTCAGCACCCAAGGATACTTAATGTCATGGTAAGGGGCCCTATTATGATCTTTCATGGCCCAGTGATTTTTGAACCATTCCTGAAGCCTAGCCTTTAAAGCATCACACTTCATACATCTTAAATATGTGAATGAACTCGCTTGCTGATAAGCAGAGTTCTCCATGACTTGAGTGTGTCAAAGCAGACATCCAAAATGAGCAGTATGCTGCTGAAAAAATGGCTAAAACTCTTGCCTAAGCCTGACTTGTTTTAACTGGATAGGGTGGTTAAGCAGGCTGGTTTTAGATGGGTTTTAGCTGGTCAGGCTGGAAGACCACCTGATCCACCAGCTAGGTCAGGTTATTTCAGCTGGGCTGGGAAAGCTGCTGGTAAAAGGGAGATAAAAAAGAAAAAGGGACACTTGCTCTGTGCCATGATATTATTTATAGTAATCCATCTATATCTTCGTTTTCTTGCACATTTATCATTTTATATTAACTACTCAAAATTGAGACAAAGAAGCTCCCCTTTATTTTGTATGGCATAAAATGCAAACAAAGGGGCATCCAATGCAAACAAAGGGGCATCCAAAATAAACACCATATCAAAGCCTCTTTAGCCAAAAATTGCCTTGCTCTATTTGTCTTGACAAACACATTTCCAATCCATGCAAGTAGACCAGACTTTAGAGAGCCTTAAAGTCTGGACTAAAGTGTCATTTAAAGGTGGTTGCCCCATGTGTGCGTGAATTTTTTTCATGTGGATTACATATTATAAGTGGTTACAGTGTTAGCCATCCAATAGAAAGACAGCGAGTCTGCTGTCATGCATTCAACCTCTGTCGTACATTTGGGGGAGGGGGCTCGCTGAAAAACAAGGATATGAAATCTGTAACGCGCTGGAGGGGGTCGCAAACCAGGAAGACGGCCACCATTCATCTGAACATGCTACCAAACTTACATTTCACAGTGTGAATAATATCTGAGCTGTGATCGCAGATCGTTTGACTCGAAACAACCTACAACGCGATATTAAAACAGAAAATATTACGTGCAGACGACACCCCCTCCCTGCAACCAAAGGTCAAAGTTCACAGGAAGCTGGGGGGCTGCCATTTTTCCCCTGCTAACATGTTAGATGCTAAAAAGGCGAGGAGTGGTGGTCGTCGCTGAGTGGTTTTGTTTATTGTTTGCCCCCGTCGCGGGTGTTGCGATCCGTTTGCCCACGTCTACCTCTTCCGTCTTATGCATTAGGCTCGGTTGTTGAATGAAGACGGCATGGAGAGGACAGATCAGCCGTGGAGTTCCTCCTACACGTACCAAGTGAGCAAACACAGCGCCGAGATGCTACACAACCTCAATACTCAAAGAAAAGATGGTGGCAGGTTTTGTGACGTTACCTTACGCGTCGGAGAGGAGAGCTTCCCTGCGCACAAGGCGGTATTGGCGGCGTGCAGTGAGTATTTCGAGTCGGTGTTCAGTTGTCAGACGGAGGACGGCGGCGAAGGCAAAGAGCTGGAGATGCACACGATTAGCCCCAAAGTTTTCCGAGACATCCTGGACTTCGCGTACACTTCCAAGATCGTGGTGCGCCTGGAGTGTTTTCCCGAGCTGATGACAGCGGCGAAGTTTCTTTTAATGCGATCTGTCATCGAGATCTGTCAGGAGGTCATCAAACAATCCAACGTGCAGATCCTCGTGCCCCCGTCTCGTGTAGGCGAGCACAGCCTGTTCAGGAGCACCGGAGGGGCCGCGGAACAGCTGTCATACCCCCCGCCCGTGGACATGTCAAACGGGAGCGTGCCCAACGGCGCGGTGTTTACCAACAACAATGACAGCGACGGCGTCGATCCGACACGGTCTGATAACAGCTCGCAACAGACCGTTCCCGGTGCGCAAACGGCTGATCGTTTACCGGCTTCCCAGTTGGAGTTTCCCAACAACCACCTGAACGCCGACGGATCCCCGGGATCGAAACGAAACAGAGGAAGACCCAAAAAAGAGTCCACAGCAGAGCCGATCACCTTCAACAGCACTTCTCAAAATGAACATGACGGTCTTCTGCCGTGTGGGGTTTGTGGCAAGATGTTCCCCGATGCCGTCCAGCTGAGAAACCACGAAACGCAACACGGGACGTTTTCCGGTGGGGTGAGCACCGGCGGGGATCTCATGGCTGTGGACGGCCCGACGATGGTTTCTCATACCCAGCCGAGGTTTCAGGAAAACGGACTGCCGGCGGATAACCGCAAACGAGAAAGAACGAGAAGGCACGTAGCTTGTGATCTGTGCGGAAAGGTTTTCCGAGACGTGTACCACCTGAACCGACACAAGCTGTCACATTCGGGCGAGAAACCGTACGCGTGTCCGGTGTGTGGGCTGCGCTTCAAACGCAAGGATAGGATGTCTTACCATGTGCGATCTCACGACGGGTCGGTGGGAAAACCGTACGTCTGTCAAAACTGCGGTAAAGGTTTCTCGAGGTGAGTGCAGTCAGTGCGCTCTCACGACTGTTTTGCCTTTGTAAAAACATGCAAGAAGAACATGGGTTAAAATATGTGCATGTGTGGTTTTCTGTGTTTATTTTGTAGGCCAGATCATCTGAATGGACATATCAAACAGGTGCATACCACCGAGAGACCCCATAAGTGTCAGGTGAGAATTTTTATACGCTTTATGCATGGTGATCACAGAAGATCTATCACTTTATCCCCAAGTCTTTGGAAACCTTCATTACTTTCTGCCAGAACAATTTCTGTATTTTTATAGTCTTTTATGTGCAGGTACCATACAATGACATTTAATGGTAAAAATAAATGGGTATTGGTGTGTTTGTTAAAGGACAAGTCCACCCCAAATTGATATTTTAGAATGACATGGCCTTTCCCAGCTTAAAAATGTCAGTTATTGGTTATTTTGGTCTCATTATTTTAACAATGGTCTCATCATTCTGAAGCTTCAAAAATGATCTATTAATTATAAATGTAATCCATACAACTCCAAGTCTTTATAAATAATTTTTTTACATTTTTCAGATTTGCAATGCATCCTTTGCAACACGAGATCGTCTGAGATCACATCTGGCGTGCCATGAAGATAAAATTCCATGTCAAGTGTGTGGGAAATTCCTCCGGGCTGCCTACATGACCGACCACTTGAAAAAACACAGTGAAGGACCTCATAACTACTGTGGAATATGCAACAAAGGTACTGGTCAAATATACATTAAATGAGCAATTGTATAATGCTTTCGCATACACAGCAGAACTTGCTATGTACTACAGAAATAGCTTTTGTATGTGTTTGGGGTGGTGCTTGAGTTTCACTTGTTTTTTTTAAAGGTTTGTGGCTTCAAAGGTCATTTAAATATTGTTGGAATATGTGTTGGAACATGTTGCAGATTTTGTCGTTTGTGGGCCACAGGAGAATTGTCAGAATACTAAAACTGTGTTGTTCTGTTTTTCGTTTTATTATTTTTATCTGTTTATCCTGCTTGTTCTTTCGATGGTCAGGTTTTTCTACTGCATCCTACTTAAAGGTGCATGTAAAAACGCACCACAACTCGTCCGTGCTCCCTTCCTCTGCAGCTCATCAGTTCCCTGAGCCACGCGCCAACAGACCGCAGATGCACAACGGCGCCCCCTACCACTCAGGACGCCCGTGCGCAGTGGAAGGCAAGCAAGCCTCTCCCCACAGCGTCACTTTTGCTCACTCGCTGTTTTTTTCACTGCTGCTTATCAGATTCTGCATCTGCTTGCATTAACACTCACCCACAAACACCGGTTATAGCAAAACGCTTGTTTCACTGTAGTCATCTTTCCTTTATCGCAACATTATCTGCAGGGAATCGTGGATGTGTTATTCAAAATTGCATTTTCTGCTGTATTAAATCATCTTTCAGTGCAAGATGTTTCTTGCTGACGGTATTGTTTCTGCTTTATATTTTAAGGATCTTACTATGAGTCAAGTTTAAATGGCAACAAAAGAAAGGAATCCAGTGTCCATTTAAGATTGCACAGGTTAAGTTATCAATATATCTAATAATTAAATTATGTCAGTGGAAGAATGTGTTGCACACATAATGTCCTTTAAGTTTTATGGAGTTGTGATATTGATGGCAGATGCAAAATTTAAATGATAAGTTTAAATCGAGTATCTTCTTTAAACAAAATAGACTAACCATTTCTTTAACTTTACATAAGCTGCTTCGGAATATCGTAGGGTTTCATTTTGAAATTGTTGCAGCCCCATCCGTTAGCATTGTCTGCTGTTGAATGCTAATCACATTGCTGAGCAGTTTAGCATGGCCACATGCCTCATTCTGTTCGTTGCTTACCGTCATCTTCATTAAGTTCTGGCTTTGCAAGCATTGATTAAACTTCCATTCCATTCACTTGTAAGTGCACATGTAAACTTTGTGCATTTATTTTTGTGGATTCAATGGACCTTTTTCAAACAATTATTGCCATAAAATCCAGCAGCTTGTGGTTGGGAATATCCTCATTGGGTACGATGGGGAACTTGTGTTCTTTAACAGGTCTTTAAGAGTTTCTTATCTTAATCTTTTAATGATTATTATTATTGTTAATGAATTAGATAATTTTAGCTTTGCTGAGTTTCTTTTTTCAATTGCAATGTGGATGCACAAGAATAGGGAGAAAATGACCAATTTATAGTATTTTATTACAATATATGGAACATGTGTTGGGATGTAATTTTGTGAGAGCAGGTTTCGATTTTAGGAATGCAGACATGCATCAGAGAGACGTTAACTTTACATCAGTACTGAAATCTCGTTACAGTATCACTGAGCTGCTGGCTTGGCATGTAATGACAGAAAAAGATTCATTTTTTGAATTGTCATTTTAGCTTTTTAAAAGGACAGTAGTTGTTTTTGTCATTTCTGGTGGGTTCTGAACTGATGTGAAGCTAATGGTCACCTGACTGTATTGACTGTGAATTGTCCTCCCTGGCCTCTCTGTCTTTCCCTCTGATTATTCCCGGTGGTGTAGACCTTTGCACCAGTCGCCGGCTCTTGGTTACATTTCCTGAGACAGAGGGGTCTTATCGGGGGCTATCTGGGCCGGTTCTGCCCCAGCCTGTCCCTCCTACCCTGGGCCTGCAGCCTGAGCTGCTTCTGGGCAAGCCAGGTCCAACTCCCTATTTCTGGGAGTGCCGCTCTTCTGGAGCACCAGGGTATCCACGTCATGGGCCTCTTACAGGTCAGTACGGGCTGTATGGAGTTTGGGAACGGGGTGAGCCAAGGATGAGGATGTTGGATGCTTCATTTGATGAGTCTGGGGCCAATATCTCATATTTCCATCTTTGCATAATAATTGACTAGGTCTGTATTTGCTCATTATGAATGTGAAACAACTCCAAAACCTTTTTGTCTGGTTACCAGTGGTGCTTTACGTGTATTTGGTTGATTTGCTATCAACACACACCTCTAGCCTCATGTGTTTGTTTTGATCTCACATTCTGATCATAATATATTTCTTTACACCTAAATTGTTGTTTTATGCTTTACTATGCTTTACTCCTGCTTGTGTTAGCCAGTCAGAGTTAACCAGGATACCCCTTTGGGGTACTGAAAGTGCAAACTTTTGAAAATGGGTTTAACTTTTGAAAACGTCACTTTTGTTTTCTTGTAAACGACAAAACTCAAATCTGTGAAGATGATAACTCATGATGATAACTACCTGCAGTAAAGGTATATTGGGCAATAAAATTGGGTAGCTATTTCTGAGCTGAAGGAAAGTTGTTCTGGTCATAAAAGAGAAAATGTATGATTTTTTTCTCCCTTCCCTCTGCCTTCTCGCACCCTGACCTCGCCATCCCTTCCCCACCCCACTCTGTGCTTATTTCAGATGGGCAGGAGAATGCTGGGAAATGCCCCCACCAGGACTCTGATGGTTCTGACACCACTTTCGCCGACCTTGCCAACGGAACCGATCTCAAACCGGAGCAGAAACCAGAGGGAGAAGAACTGGAGGTCACATCATTCATCTTCAACGGGCAATCTGATAACACAGTGACCATGCCAGGAGGATCCAAACAAACAACAGACCCAGAAAAGAAGTTTGCATGTGCCGATTGTGGACAGACCTTCCGTACAAAGTCTTACCTCAACAAGCACCATCACCGGGTGCATAAAAAACGTGGTATGGTGGGCTCCAATCTCGGTAGTCTTGGCTCACCCTTTTCCCCTCAACAGAACATGTCACTTCTTGAATCCTTTGGCTTTCAGATCGTCCAGTCAGCTTTTGCTTCCTCGCTTGTGGACTCTGAGATGGGCGGCAGTGGAATGGGGTTAGGGGATAAATGACCCCCTTACAGACATTTTCTATAATCCTGCTCTTACTGGACAACCAAACATTCAAACACTGCTAGTTGTGTCTGTTGTCTTGTACTTTTTGATGCCATATGTAGACTACTTTTTGCGTTTTTATTATAATGTTAATGTTTATGGTAATGATTCCATGTTAGTATGAAACAGCTAATCTGATCCCCCATACACAACCTTTGACAAATCCTTGTATTGTTTCATACTTTAATCTATCTATATGTTATCACATTGTCTCTTCCATGTTGGTGTTTGCTTTAAAACAGACCCCAAACATTTTTATAATGTACTTAAGAAATCTTTTCAGACTCTCACAGTCGATGCCCTAAACTAAACAGGCAACATTGTAACCCAAACTTGGGGGAAACTATTTCTGCTATGACTGCTTATTACGCAGAGACAACTACAAGAAAATCGCTAAAACATTGCTCTGTTTGTTTGAGCATCCGATCATCCCAACACAGCAAGACTGGATCAACCAATAGGGAAAACTTGGGGTGGGAATATCCATGAAACATTTAAAATCTTATTTTTGTGCTGAAATGATCTACTTCTCCTGTCTGAATCTGACAAGTATTTGAAAGAATAGTTCACCCAAAAATGAAAATTTGCTAACAAAATACCCTCAAGCTGAAAATCATATACACCTAGGACGACTTTCGGGTGAGTATTTTGTTGTTGCTAATTTTCATTTTTGAGTGGACTATCCCTTTAAATAAGTTTTAAACAGATTTATACTCCAGTCACAAAAATGGCTGTTAGATTAGTAACTTGTGGTTTTGTTATTATTGATAGTTCTGAGTTGTTTTGGGTCACAAAAAGTGTGTCGGTTTTGTTTTTAATGTCCAACAGGGACCAATTTCAGGTTTCACTGTAAGATATAGCAAGAGGCAAAGAATATATTTTATTAACTTATTGAAACCAGTGTCCAAGTCTCCTTTACAAAAAGGTATATATTGAGTTTTTGTGTAGAGTCGCGACATGCTATTTTCTTCTTAAATCATGCACCTGACTCGAAGGGCAGTGTGAGAGATTCATTGTCCACATGAGAGCAATGACACGTGTGTGAATGTGAATCTCTCTCTTGTCTTTATCTTTAGAATGTAATATAAACAGAGGGCTTTGTAATCTTTTTTTTAATATATCAGAGTTTTTCTATAAGACTCAATACATTCCTGCTTAACTTAAAGTCTTGTCATTCATATATACATTCATATATATAGAATAAATTTGCATATGTATGGCCAATTACATTCGTTTGTTATGTGAGTTGGGATCCTTGTAAATAGATATTTCCACGGCCTTGGTAAACAAATGAAATATTTTAAGTTTTGTTTTAAAGAGCTGTTTTAAGTTGATGCTGATGAAATCCATATTTGTGTTGTTTCTTTATTATTATGCAAGTATTGTGTGTTTGGTGTTAGCCTGTTTCCACTTACCCGAAATGCAGTGTAAATGCTGGCTACCTTTCGTTTTCCTTTACCCTCCTAGTTAATAGTGTAGTTTACTGTAAATGTATTTGGTGTGGAGGTTTGTACAATGATACAGGGGTGTTACAAGCTGTCACACATTAAGATTATGATGGAAGCCAGCAATTACATAATGTATCAAAACATGTTTTATTTTATTATTATATGTACGTGTTAGCTTACTGTTGTTTGTGCTGCGGTATCGTTTGAAGCAGATTGATCCAAGCAGCGCACAAATGGAAAACTTTTGTAGATTCTTCCATAAGAATTCATGGCACAATATAGCTTCAGTTCAACTGTTTGATTCATCATCATATATATCGGATCATCTGAAAATTTGTTAATTGAATAATTTTCTCCCAGTAGTAACAATCATTAAATATTCGCCACCTTTATTTATTTGCAAATTTATTTAGTGCTCAGTGATTTTAAATGTTATGACTTGTTGTTTAAAAAAAGTTATGGTTCATTACATCACTGGAATCTTTTTGTTTTATCTGTTTGTATATCTGTGTGTTGCAAAGTGCCTTCCCAGTACTGATTGTTGAACAGCGATGGGTTGGAAATTCAGTCATTTAAAGGACCTGTCTTCTGATAACCATATACGAACCCAGTTGCATTGACACTTTTGTATAAAGACATACACATAGAAAAGTGTACATTTGTTTGTTTGGTATTGAACCTTTTATGTTGTCGAGCAAAATGTTGTTTCTCTGCAATTTGTGTCACAACGTTCATCAATTTTTGGACATTTGGATATAAGCATACTTTTCTATTGATGTTTGTTTTTGTACACTGTTTTTGTGTCTCTGTCTATTTGGTACAGAGATGGGTATAAAATAAAATTGTATTTGAAAATTGTTTTCTTTTTTTGTGATGAGCCAGACTGAATTCGCATCATTTTCCATATTATTATTTACGAACGTCCTCATTCTTATTCATTATTCATGTACAGTTAATGCAGTACATGTATATTTACAGTCTGCTAATTTGCATATTTCTGTATTGATTAACTTGGCAGAGTGTAAATGAGCTCATGCTGGAAAACACAAGGCAAATGAATATCAGCATCACGGAAATGCAGAAAGCCACACCCACATTAAAATGCCGTAAAACAATAGTTTCAGTTCAGTATATGAACAGTTTTGAATTATAAAAATAATTTAATATTTTAACAGAAACCTATAAGTAAACTGCTTCTAAAACCAACAAATCTAAAACATAAAAACTACCTCTTTTACCCTCAACACCATGTCTAAAGTCCAAACAACTTTTAACCTCAGGACTGAGGTAAATATTACCAACACGATATGTCTGATGTATGTAGGCAGGACGCCAAATTCTAAGACAGTCATGCAGAAATAAGCAACAATACATTTAGCAGTACAGCTGTCTTAATCTGTCCTAAAAACAGCCAGTAGTTTTCCTCAAGCTTTCCGTGAACTAAAGCTCTCTGTTACAATAGAAAGCAGCAGGGATACACCAAAAAAGTGTTGCTGAGTCACACTGACCTACAGGGGAAACATTCGAAAGGATCTAATAACTGCACACCCTCAACCATACTGCCAAAATCAGCTTAGCTATTACTGAACTGATCTCCTGTATTAAAAGTGCTGACAACACAAAGATTTAGTTTTTTGCTCCTTCCAATTAAGCTTTCTTTAAAAGATGGTACATATTATAAAAAGAACTGTAATATACCAGATATTAATTAGGGATACATGGTTAATAATATCTTGACAAAAAGAAAATAAATGTTGTATATAAATAAATGTACAGTCTCTCGTAATTGAAAATTGTACGTGTCACATAATAAGTTTTTATATTCTGTGGATCTGTAATGCTTGATAATCAAGGCAGGCGGGTCTAATGGTAAAGAATGTTTTTAATCAGCAGGTAATGCATGAACAGTGAAACCAGAGGTTTTTGAAACTCACTGAAAGGGAAAAACAAGTATGGCATTATGTTATTAAAAGATCATTTTTCTAAAAAAAACGGAATCTTTAAAGGTAGGGCAGGTAATTTTGGAGAGGCTAGCAATAGCACCCTTTAAAACATGAAGGTATGCAAATATATAATTTGACAGGCAAGTAGGTCATCCTATCATTTCATTCGGACAGAACATTTTCTGGTCCTGCGCCTTACACAGAAGGTATTCAAATATATTTAGGCCACTTAGTGAGTGCTATCAAGATGTGAAGAGACTTTCCAAAAAAATGTTTCTAGAAAAGATCGCCTACCCTGTCCTTTAATATAGCAGACAGGTTTCCTCTATAAGTGAGTGGATTGACAGATTTCTCCTTGTTGGTAATGGGCTTGTTTTCCCTCCGGATCCATCTTCTCCTGTCCACGGTAGTTGAGCTGGTAAAACTCTCTAGTTATCATTGGTAGAGTCTTTCCCTTGGTTTCTGGTAGAACCACCAGAACATAAAGAGCAGACAGAATGCATACAGTCCCAAAAGGCACAAAGCAATACTGTCCCAAACAACTCTGCAACAAACATAAAGACATTTATTATACCTTCATTTTTATTTGGTGCTTCACTGAACCATTCAGATATATTTGACCACTTTGTTTAGTTCATTTAAAGCAGAAAAAGTATGTCTGGACTATTCAACTCCAGTCCTGCAGGGCCAGTGTCCTGTAGAGATTAGCTCCAACCCAATCAAACAAATTATTGGTTATAAAATTGATTAACTGATTCAGTTGTGTTTGATTAGGGTTGGAGCTAAACTCTGCAGGACACTGGCCCTTCAGGACCGGAGTTGAATAGCAGTGAGTATGTAATGCCCTCACCACAAGGAAAGGAAAGACCATCCCAACCATAAAGAGATTGAGCCACATTAGAGAACCAGCGATCATGTAAGCAGCAGGACGCGCTGTCTGGTTAAACATTTCTGTTGGGAGGATTCCAGTCACTCCAGCTGCCATAAGAAAATGGATAACATGGAGTTGGTCATGTTATCTCTAAACCTGAGTTTTTAACAAAATAGTACAATAGTACAATTCACCTGGTCCTATCCCAAAGCTGAGAATGTAAGTGAAGACACAAGCCATGCTCAGGTAGGGCATCCAGTTAACAATATGCTTTGGAAAAAAAGATAAAATTAAAACATTTATTTAATTGTACAGACAACAAATCTATTAACAGACAACTCTAGCCTGTGTAGCACAATATAGAACTATAGCCATATAATCCACTTTGTACTAGTATAGTTAACCGATGATGACGCAAATTCAGTCGAAGGCTAGTGGTTAGACATTATGTGTCGACTTTGAGGTTGGACATTATTGAAAGCTACACAGGTCAACAGAATATACGTCCCAAATGCAGATTATAATCATGTGCCATTGCTTGTACATTAACTTCCACGTAAGTGTTTGTGCGCTAGTACAGGATAAAGAATAATACATACCTCCAGTGAAAGAGCCACAGTGAAGACTAAAGCCCAGCCTGTCATGAGCACATAACCGCCCATCAACATCATCTTTCTACCCAGTCTTTCTATCAGCAGGTTCTGAACACATAGTTTTGTATTTAGAAACAGCCTAGAAATCAGTAAAACTAATAAACTATACAACTGTCAGTCTCATCGAAATTATATATTGTGTTGATCAGCCTGAACAAATTTACTCAAACTGAATTGCATGTGGGTTGTTGTGGGACGGTTATATATTTAGGAAGAGGTGAATGGAACACTCACACACAGAATGCAAGCACTGAATTCACATATTCCAGTTCCAATGGTCACGTATTGGATCAGGCCTGCAGATAAACCTGCTTCTTGAAACACATATGTTGCGTAGAAGTAAATCTGAGAAAGAGAAAAGAAATGGCCTTAATCTTTAGAATGTATGAGTCTGCAAAAGATTTGGATGAAATCCTTCTCAGCCAATTGTTGTTGTGTAAGAAGTTTTGGTACAGGAGAGATTTTCTCAAAGCTGTATGCAGGCTCAACTCGCTCACATGTGACAATTAACCCAAAGGTTCTCCAAATAATTGATGGATCTGTCTTAGTTACTGGTTAAATATCACTGGCTGTGATTGTGACTGAATTATTCTACAATCTTTAAAACCTTTTCAGGAAAGAACATGACATTGGATTGTATTATGCATGTGCATCACAATTTTGACTTGTATATGACACCAATTTCTTTTAAATGGCTTTAAAATCTAATTAAAACAGTATTTATAAACATGCTGAACGTATAATATTAGTTTCAAAGCTGCAACATAAGCACTCATTTTCCTAAACTGCTGTGTATTTACATTCAGTTTATGAAGCAACATTTTGAAGAGCCAGTTACAGAATTCAGGACTTTTGCATTTCTTAATGAAGTCAAACCGCAAGTCATGTGTCAGGTTAAATGACAAATAATTACAATAATGAAGAAGACCAGAGGAATAAAAGAAGACCATTTTGAACACAGATTTGTTATGCACTTGCTCAATAGCTGCATTTTGTTCATTTTTAACCTAAAACAGTAACTGATTGCAGCTTTAAATCATCTTTAAATCAGCTTTAAATTAAGAGACAGTGTGATGATTGGTCAGGATTGGTCTCACCGAATCATTACCACAAAGCTGCATGGAGCTACTCAGGACTGCAACAGAGATGAGCTGCCAGCGAACACTGCGGTCGCTGAAGAGCTCCCATGGCCGCTTGGCTCGCTCTCCTCTGGTTTCATTCTGTTCCTCCAGAATTTCATGCAGCTCTGCTTTCGTCACATCGCAGCCTCGCAGTCGCCGCAGTGCTATGGGACAGAATTTGACTAAATGTAATCATGCATTTCAAACATACAGTATCAGAGATTAGATTGATACAGGCAGTTGTCTTACTGTCCTCATGTTGATGGATCGGATTCTACAGGTATATTGAAGAAATATTAAATGTCTATACTGCAAATGACTTGCAACCCACCTTATATTGTTTTGACATGTCAATCTTAGCTAATAGGGAATGAATGAAAACATTCTCAAAACATTGACTAACGTTCTCTTAAAGCAAACATATTCTTGCAGTAAAGTTAGTAGAACTTTTTTAATGTTATATATCATATATATCAAAACTATTATTCATATATATCAAAACTTAAATTGTTAAACGGCAGTTGAACTTTTAAAAAAATCACATTGAGAAATGTTTATATAACCAAGCAATAATGTTAATACAGAGCGCCTAAAAAGTTTTGAATGCACCTAAAACTAAAAATAGCATTTTGTTACTTAATGGAAATGTAAGGGAAACATTCTTACAACATTAAATTGTTAGCCAGGGTAAAACTGCATGCTTAGAAATGTTCTCGTACCCTGTAGGCAGGCCTCTTTGTCCCCACAGTCAATGAGGAGGTAGCGAGGACTCTCTGGAAACCAGGGCAAGGTGAGAAGTTGGATGAGACCTGGAATGGCGTTACTGGCCAATAAATACTGCCAGCATGGCTCACTACCCAACAGCTCCCTAAAAAAACACAAGCACTTGGATCAATAAGGTTATCTAAAGGAAATTATATCATTACAAAGCATGTGAAATGATTTTGGACCAGCCTTAAGCATGTAATCAAATAAGTTCTGATGGTTATAAAACACATTTAACTCAGCCCAGCACATCTACACTAAGTGATTAATTTACTAAGGCCAGACTCACCGATGCTGAACTGACTTTTATATCACGTCACCTGATCAAATGGTAATAATTCTCTTATGTTCTAACTGCTTCATAAGTACTGTATTTAATGTATGTGTTTATGCTGTGACATACCTCAGGCCCACAACCTGTCCCAGCACCACACCAAATGAAGTAAAGACAGCTGAGGAAAGGGCCACAGCCCCTCGTAGATGCTTTGGTGCACTCTCACCAAAATACATGGGTTGTACATTCATGCTAATGCCTGCATACATATAGAAAATGATTTGATAATCATAACACAAAGAAGCAATATTTCAACATTAGGAAGGACATGAAAAAGGTCTGTAAACTGTATGTTGTGTACATTTTATATCCACCTATATGGTTTCTTGTGAAAATATATTTACCTGCATTTATACCAACCAGAATTCTGGAGATAATAATCATTTCAAAAGACTTTGCTGGTCGGCTTAGCAAACCAAACAGTGAACTTGACAACAGGAAGACATTGTTTAGCAACATTGTCTTCTTCCTTGACAACAAAAGGTGAACAATACAGAAGTGTTACCATCAGCCCAAACCGTATAGATTAATTTATAGATTGTTATGCATGTTAAAGTCAAATGAAGTCAAACTGACATTTCCTGGAAAATCAGACCCAACAGCTCAAATCATAAATCATTATTATAAACTATAAACTAGTGGGAATTGGGGTTAGGTAAGGAGACAGTTTTGAACACTGACTGATGTAGTTTCTTAATAATTGTTTTTTGTTTATTTTTAACCAATTAAGTGTTATGAATTCCAGCTTTAAATTTAATATATAAAAGAAATCAAAAAGCATCAGTTTACAGAGCAGCACCAAATTCTGACACGAAACTGTAGCATGTAAACTATAATGTTTAAGTGGATATACCTCCCGAGGCGGATGGACATCGGCCCTGCTAGAAGGGCCCCCATAAACCCACCCAATGAGAAGATGGAGACTATAACAGTCCATATCAGTGTGACCTCATATACCTCCAGCTGTAAACCCCATCGCTCTTCAAACGTCTCATTAATGAAGTTCTGAATGAACTACAGAGATAGACACAGGAAAACTTAGTTAGCTCTCTCACACAAACACACACATTAACGTATAAATAGACTTCTATTGTTTTTATACACTCTCTTACAACAGTTGGTGCGTTTATTATGGCCAGGTTGTATCCATATTGTAACGTTCCCCCAATAGCTGTTGAGGTCACCATTAATGCCAAAGTGTGTGCATGGTTCTGCTCAGATCAATCATGATGTTAACAGACATACACTGAACTTACAGGCAACAGAGCAGACAGAATTTATCACAATTAAACTGAACATTAACTGGAAAAAAGTGAAATATGTTTAAAAAAGACACTGGAAAAGACACTTACTGTGCTCCACAAGTATATTTTAAAAAATATTAGAAAACAGTAAAATGCATGAAAAAAATCATAAAAATGACTAAATAAAATTCATAAAAATTCCAATAAAGTAAGAGGTACAAGTTTTACAGTTAAACTCACAGCAATTGTCTTAAAAGCCCATTTAAGTCTAATAGAAAATAACTTACAGTAAATATCATGGGTCCATCCAGGTAAAAAGAAAACATGCTCA
The DNA here is from genome assembly GCA_036877625.1 of Ambastaia sidthimunki. Classification (NCBI taxonomy): domain Eukaryota; kingdom Metazoa; phylum Chordata; class Actinopteri; order Cypriniformes; family Botiidae; genus Ambastaia; species Ambastaia sidthimunki. The sequence goes on along the minus strand of JAZGTK010001829.1, from coordinate 7,042 downwards.
CCTTTTCTGTTGAAGTCATGCTTTCCTATTAATATGTGGTCTAGATATTAAAATCGCAGAAAAAAGGTTTAAATCCACGGATAGAGAACAGGCTGTCAATCAAAATCAGTGCATTGTGAGAAAGTGCATGAACCTTTCATAGACATAAATGCTGTAAGAAATGATGTTGAAAGGACAGGTCGAAAAAGATAAACGAGTCCTTAAATGTTACAGTCAACAATAAATAACGTTATAATTTTCAAAGTGCGATCTTCGTAGTTTATCTGACCACATCGACGGGATAAAACAATGTTGAAACAAACTTTTCCAGTAAGGATCGGACGTCTCCAGAAAATCGGCACCTACCTCCATTTAAAAGAAAAGGATGGAGGAGTTAAAGTTTGTATGAACTCCACCAATGGGAATTTTCCGTGCAGACAACGCGACACAAGACTGGTGAGACTTAACTCTATACTGTATGTTAGGTTATGTTAAAATTAGCCTGGGTTTCATAACCAGGTGAGTATACAGGCTATTAAGTCTAAAGAAAAATGAGAGAGAGCTTGTGTTATAAACTACAGCAAGTGAAACATTAATGCATCACGTTAACAGGCTCCTACTGTCAAATACTACACAATCTTTTGTTAGAACAGTTATAAAAACTCCTATAATAACTTTGTAAACATAACAGATAATATAATTTTCGATGGTCAGTGAACAGTTTCATGTATAGTTATCTTTCTTTACATAAAACAACAGATCTGACCCCATACCAGGACCTGCATTAACTGGATAACTAATAATAGTTAGCGTATCCATTCAGTCCACTAGAGGGCAACATAATGTTATAAGAATTATAATTTTATAATCCATTGTTTAATTGGAGTTAAGGGAAAGGTAAATTATGGCTTTTAATTGCACCTATAAAAGAAATAATATAATACAGGTCCAGGTTTTAAGTAATCTAAACATCTGTAGTTATCTAAATACTAGAACTGTATAAGAAAAGGTTGTGCTCTTATCTAAATTTAGTTGCTTATTTAACAGAAAGCTATTTTTGTGCATGTCACGGTAGCCTGTTTACTTAACTAGTGTTATGTGGTTTAACCAAATTTGCCCTTGAGTGTAATCTAATCCCACAACATTTGAACAGGTAAGAATATACCTGTGGGAGTGTACTGGAAATAAACACGTCACACAGGTAAAGGCAAACCTGAATTAAAATGAGTGTTATCTACCTGCTGTCTGCCACCACTTCTAACAGAACAATTGGCTCTCATACTGTAACACAAACATAGAGACGTTTCACTTTCTATCTTTAAACACATTTCTTTTGCGCATAACAAATATGTGAACATTGAAATCTGTAAGAACATTGAATAAGTAATAAAATGTATGCGTATGAACGGATGTTTTACATGCAAACTTATTTTAAGACATCTTTAAAGAAGCGCTAGAGAGCAAATTGATAACGCAATGCCCCACGCACGCGCAAACGCACAAAAGATGTCAGGGGTGTGGAGAAGGACCTAGATACGTTCGAGTGGCTTGTAAAAAACTTACTATAGTCATCCGTACCACTTGGTTTTTAAAAGTGATATTTATGTTACATGCTTAACTAATGTAACAAAAGTAAAGACGCAGCGCACCGTTTATCAGCTGAGGTCAAGTTTAAGACACCTGGATCGACGCGTGGCGTCTTGTGTCAGCAGACCACAGGAAACTACGATGAAAGATACAAACATTTTTAACATGGAAGTCAGATTTATGACCGGTGCAACAGACTGTCAATAATCGTGGTCACTCTTAAAAATATTGCCGTGCCTTCGTCTATGTTGGCAAAGAGAAATTAAAAAAAGAGACGCGACAAATTCTCGAGCAGTAAGTCACAGAAAGCCTTAAAATGATGTATCGTGCTTTTTGGGATACAATTTTCCTTCTCACCGGTAAGTAAATTTGCTTTAAAACAAATATAGATTTTCTTATTTACATTTAAGTAATATTTTCCATGTAAATAATTAACTATTAGGATACCGAGGCATAACAGACTCAAAATAATAAGTTCAATAATAAGATTTTCGTATTATGAGAGGTGCAGGCGTTTAAAGTCTTCTCATTACAAATGAACAACTTGGATACCCATTAAATGATTTCCTTTAGGTTTTGCTGTAATGTTTTTTTAACCTTATCCAATGTGGTAAGACCATAATCTGTCATAATAATATTAACTGTTATAGTGTGCTGTTACATTTATTTGTTTACACCAGTGTGGGGAATAGTCATGGGTTTGGAGTGTTTTTTTGGTTAGCAACTACTTTGGCTCAGTAGTGTTGCTCTACTGTCATTAACAAGGTTAACAGGGCTTAGTTTAAATATAGACCTTTTCTTTTGCATTGTCCTTTCTTGCTTTGTCCCACTAATGGAGGTACATTCATAGCTCAACACATTGTTTTAATTAGAGAAAGCCAGTCAAGTTTTGTCAAAAAATGAAAATGAGTTTTAATGCTGTACTAAAGGAAAGGAGTCCAATTTTAGTTGATGATATTTGATGCTCCACACAAATAATATCAAATACTTAAATGCAGTGTGTCATGATCAGACAGATTGTATTTGTACTGTGAGCAATAGTCCTGCTCACAAGTGTTTAGTGGTAAAGGTAAATACCTTCTGATTTGAAGTTTCAGTGTCTTATATATGTCTCATCTCAGTGCTGTTGGAACCCTCAATGGTTTAGGAGCTAGCCTGCTAACATACAGGTTTATAAACATTGTTAAAAGACAGAAAAAAATATTTCCCTTTGGTTGACACTTCCTCTACGTGTTTATTTTATTTATTCATTGTTATTTGGTTTAACAGGGTGTTTACGCTGAAGCTACTAGGTTTAATTTATACAAGAATTTAATTTTTACTGTTTCTTTATTGCAATAAAACACAGTTTTAAGGATTTCATAAACGCTTGTATTTTGTATATCTGAATCATAACTACAATAACATGTAATCATTCTAAAGTCATGACATGAACTTGACATGATTCTAGCATCGTATTTAAAAGTCTATTGTACTCCGATAGAATCACATTGTGTGAAGATGTGATGTGGATGTGATTAAAATCCGCATCACAAATCCACTTTAATGTATCTTAACTTGGTCATTCTCTGTAGCAGTTCTCAGAATAGCCTGAAGGTCACAGACTCCCACTCTTGTTCCATGACATTCTAATTGATCTCTAAAGCGAGTGGGCTTTAAGTAGATATTTCTCATTTGTCCACATTGTATGTCACTCAAAAATGCTTCTCTCGAGTGTGATTCACTTTGTTGGATCCACTTTTGTACATTTTGGTAAAGGTGTTCAGAATATTAGAATTTACTGTGGGTGTGCAGTCAAGATTATTATAGTTTACCAAAACTATTAAAACATTTCTGTTTACTCAAATAAAAAAAAATACAGACATAAATATTATTTTAAAAACTTAAACTAAACATAAACTAGAATTTTTTTTTCTGTTTGTAGGTTCCCTGTTTACCTACGGACAGGTACAAGAGAATTCTACCTCAACCACAACCATTGCTACCACGACAACCATCACTAGCACCACCACGACTACAACTACCACCAGCACGACGACTACAACCACTACAACACGTGTCAGAAGTACGATCTGCTCTCTGCTTTTATACTCAGCCAAAGATTATAGAATTAAAATGATGCTGCAGTTTTAATACTATGGGGGAATCAGTTTTAATACTATGGAAGGAACCAGTAGAAAGAGCCAATCAATAAACACTAGAAAAACTTGTTTATTTAGCGAAATGAGATTCTGTTTCTTGAGATTAAGAAACAGAATTTATGGTACAGTTGATGTCAGGTTTAATAATTGGTCGGAGATATAGTGTTATTGTGACCTTAGCCAGTGATTTTAGAGATATCTGTCTTCCCAACTCAAAAAGATAGGACTTGGTCTTGTATGACAGAAATAGCTGCCCAGAAATGTTGTAAAGATGGCCGCCAAGTGCGGTGACTTCCTTAAAGAGGCTCATTTTGGGTTACATGGGTCCCAATAATATGTAATGATCAAACAACAAAGAATGGCCCAAAATACAAATGTAGATTGTCCAGGAACCAAATCTTGAAGTAGTGTCAAGTAATCGTTGAATGCTTCTCCAGGGTGGTTACTGAGGAATTACTTCATTTTAATTTGATCGTTTAAGTTGATCTTTAGATGACGATCCTCCTCCAGAAGTTTGTGAGCAGACTGAGAACTTTGAATTTCTTTTGGAAGTTCTCCTCCATGCATTGGCCTCCACCATGTATCACAAATTTGTTTCCAGCTTTGATCATCATAATAGGGAATGGAATTAATTTAAGTTAAAATTAACTGTAATGAAATTGAAGTTGTCAATAGCTTATCCTGCAAATTGTTTACAAATTTATGAGGGACTGACATTTGAATTGATGACAACTGGTCACAAGGACATCAGACAATTGCAAGTTAATTCTTGCATAGATTTGTAATGTTTTATAGCACATTGAAACTCTGTCTCTTTATGTTTTGCTTGAAGAGTTTATAGCTGCTGCTGTCCACTCGCACTTCGATGACTGTCCTGACTCCCACAGTCAGTTCTGTTTCCACGGCACCTGCCGCTTTCTCATCCTGGAGGAAACGCCTGCGTGTGTGTGAGTCCCAAACATCCTGATTTTACAACTTGGAATAAGGAATATATGGAATGTTGGAAGTTGATAGAAAGCACTACTTTGACATTAGATGTTTTAGGTTACAATTATATTTAATTAAATATAAATATATGTGCTTAATTTTTTGCAAAAATAATATGTGCAGAAAATGAATTTTCATTTCCAACATAATTTTGCTTCGGTAAACATTACAGTTAAGCTAATGAAACCAATTTTTGTTTTAATTTTTTATTTGTAGTAAAATTAGATGTTCTCATTCAGACTTTCTACAGAACGTATATTATTACAATTCTCTTGTATGATATTTAAAATATTTTGAATAGAATTTATTTTGTATTATGTGTTTTAATCCTCTGTGTCCATCAGATCTAAAAGTCCTGGGCTGCAGATTAATTTATTCCTTAAATCTGATGCTTTAAACTATCTGCTCTGTTATTTGCGAGCAATCAAATCGGATCAGTGTTCAAGCAGTTTAATCATTTTCTGGCATCAGTTGCTACAGTAATGACTGTCAGCATGCTGCCAAGTGGCTTTGTTTCACAACAACCGTGTGCAACCCGCTGGCTGAGGGTCAGAAACTGTCCTCTGCCTGTGTAGCTCACAGTGGCACCTTCTATATGAAGTCAAACATTTCATATGGATTGGTAAAAAATACTGATTTGTTTGGATACATGTTTCAAAAAAGCACTGTTTTGCTCATAAAATAAAATAATACTACATACATTTCATAAGATGTCTGTCAGATATGCAATAAAAAAGAGAAAATGTTCACGTCACTGGTATGAACCTGACTAAACATGCAGTCAATTGCATGACTGACTTAGATAAATTCCAGCTGGTGGCTTTTCTCATAAAGCTGTTTTTGTGAAGACAAGCTTGTTGTGTTACTTTTTAAATTGCTTTCCCTGGATAAATTAAATTCAGGTTTGAGTTAGTCAGTGTCTGGGTTGGTATATGAGTCCTCCCTCAGGGATTCGTCAGTCTCCGGGTCCACATTCATACGTACTTGAGTATGAATGGTAGTAAGTTACCATTAAATATCAGCTGCATTCAATTGATAAATTATGTAAAACAACAGTGATGGTATTAGATTGCAGTTCATATTTTAATACTGACCTTCTAATTTAAATATACAGCACACCTGTGTGTATGTATGTGTGTGTGTGTGTGTGTGTGTGTGTGGTCCAGGTATTCTCTATGGTGACTAAATGTCCCCACAATATAGTAATACCCAAAAACCTTGTGGGGACATTTTTAGTTCCTCATGAGGAAACAAGCTTATAAGTTATAGAGAACGAAAGTTTTCTGTGATGTGTAGATTTAGGGGATAGAATATAAAGTTTGTACAGTATAAAAAACTATTATGTATATGGAATGTCCTTATTAAACATGAAAACCGTGTGTGTGTGTCTTTTGTGTTTGTGTGTGTGTCTCGTTTGTGTGTCTCGTTTGTGTGTCTCGTTTGTGTGTCTCGTTTGTGTGTCTCGTTTGTGTGTCTCGTTTGTGTGTCTCGTTTGTGTGTCTCATTTGTGTGTGTGTAGGTGTCACCCAGGCTTTGTGGGTATGCGCTGTGAACACGCAGATCTCTTGGCAGTGGTGGCGTCCAATCACAGACAGCAGACCGTGGCCACTATGCTGGTGCTGTGTGTGGTGGGCAGCGTTCTGCTCATGCTTCTCTGCACGCTACTAAAGTAAGACTCTTACATTCACATTTATGCAGATGCTTTTACACAAAGTGACTTACAGTTACACAAGGTTTGCATTTTATCAGTACCATTATAAGTTACCTGGGCATCAAACCCATGACCTTTACATTAAGTGCTCAGCTAAGCTACTCTACAGAAACATCAGACTCATCTTCATGTAGTCTACTGAAAAGATCACACATTTAAAGAGTCTTTATATATATTAGACTTTGCATATTGTTCCCAAAACACAGGTTAAATCTTCCTGTTTATTCACTATGATGGTTGAATGGTTTTGTTGGCTGTGAAAGGAGACAGAGGTCATCTGACAGAGGTCATTTTGTATTTCACACTTTTGCCTAGTTGTTGGTGGAGACGTGGAGGTTGTGGGCGAGGTAACACCCTTGCATGTTGGTCGGAGAAGCCCAGAAGTATTCTGACGGGTAGAAGCTCCTGCTGTCACTCAGAAACAGGTATTTCGCCCTTGTTTTGCTGAGCTGCAGGTTCATGTGTTAATTGTCATGCAGTGACTAATTATGAGAGGCGGCAGGGGGTGATAGCACAGCGAGACCAGCATATGTGTGAGGCCTCCAACTTTTAATGGCCTGTGATTTGTCATTGCTCAAGGGTTTGAGGTCTAGCCATCTGCTATAATTCAAAACAATCATGTGGTAACTTTATCAAA
>JAZGTK010001828.1:0-33266 GCA_036877625.1 Ambastaia sidthimunki | reverse complement strand
ATTCCTAGACCCAACTTTGAACAATAAAAATAGTAATGCTAGCATTAGCAAGCACTATTAACTAGAAATTTGTAAAGCCCAACAGCACAATATCTGTTTATCCTCTCATTGTGTGACTTGCAGTACAATGTCCACAAATAGTGCAATATGTATAAATAGTTTGTCTTGACCAAAAGCAGAAACATAGACTTTGAGGAGTTGTCCCTTCAGGACAGATAAGATCCAGAACTACAATACTGAGCCTGTTGTCTAAAAATAGTGTGTTATTCTGTTTTCTTAGAAACACAAATGCAGTACCCAGCTGAGAAGGTAATAAATCCAGAGTTTTAGCACTGGAGGGGAAGCCATTAAACTTAGCTAAAGTTAATAAAGTTTTACAGAACAAAAAGCACTTAGATCTGTTGAAGAGAACTGCTGAGAGATGTGAAAATATATTCTCATGATCCACTGATATTTAAAAAATCCACAGGTGTACATCATCACATGAACTATAGACATGTTCCACTAACCTTCCAAAGACAGAGTCCAGAGTTTCAGAGATGCACAGTTAAATTAGAATTAACTGACTGATGCAGAGAGACCATTGATAAAACCAGCTCATGTAAATAACTTGCAATAACTTGCAATAATTGACTAGTAATCAATGCAAGTCAACGGAACATTCTCAGAACATTGGCTATCATTCTCTCTGAAAGTTTACATGCCTTCAACGTAATCAGTACAAACATTGTTAATATAGTATTTTTCACAACAATAGTCATACAGTCATATATTGTCATACTTCATATCAAAAGTATGAAGTCACGCATTCCTTATTATTTTTTTTTACTTTAGAATAATAGTAAACTCATCAAAACTGTGTCATGGGCGTATGACAAGAGTTATGAGGGGCGGAGCTAAAAGTTACCTCACGCAGCCTTTGCTTACCGGTCAGCTAGCTGTGATATCGATCGATGCCAAACAACCATATAACTTGGGATTCGCTACATGTTTGTATTGTTTAAATTACATGCACTTAGCTGCCGATTAAACAAAAACAGACACTTATCTGACAATTATTTACTTACCGCCTGAGGTTCCGGCTCGTGAACGGAATATTTTATTATTGAGATGCTCCACCTTTAATTTGTAAACGGTTGGCAAATCCACTATCGAATTGAGACTTGTTTGAACAACAATCGTCAGTGAAATGCCGGTAACAAATATTCACGTTTTCGCAACTCTGTTGCAAAAACGTGAACTGCATCCACTTTTGTCTCACCGCCGGGTTCTTAGGAAAGCTAAACAACGATTTCTGTCCCTCACAGTCAAAACACACTTCCTTTGCACCATTGCTGTTTCTAGGTATGATACCAACTCCTTGACAGCAGCACTGGCCACAACTCCTACATAAGTGGCGTAGGCGTTCCTTTGCCGGGAGAATTATTCAATCAGGGACCCCAAAAAATTGTTACATAACAATTTCTTATGTTCGAAAAAAACTTTCCGAAACCAGTACGAACCTTGGGGGAGTGTGTCTAGCAAAGAAATACTACGTAATACGTCCAACTTGCTTTTTGACAAGCTGACCATGTTAAGCATCAGAAGACAGCACAATTAACATTGTTAAAGCATGACGTACCGTTGCACCCCCCCTTTAAACGTTTAAAATAAAGTTTAGGAAGATGTATGTAACCACAATCATTAGCTCTGATTAGTTGTTAAAGCCTTGTCTCTTGTCAAAAAGCTCAACGCGATCGCAGACTTTGATAAACGCGATGTCTGTGTCCGTAAGATTCTTATCAATGAGAGCGTAAACTTCTATCTCCCTGCTCCCAAACATTAAATCTTGTATCTCCGATTAAACATGATTTTGGATAAATGTTGTGTTAATGTTGCTATACAACAGTATTTGATAGCAATATAAGGTATAGTACCAACTTTAACGATACAATGCTTTATAACTCAAAAAAAAATTATTTCCTGAAAAATTATGATTTTGGAGATACAGGGATTCCGTCCGACAGCGACGATATATATATATATATATATTAGGAAAGTAAACTAGGTTATATTCTAGCATATTTAATGTATTCACCCTTTGCTTAGAACTGTTTTCTTGAAATTTATCACCCAGTTTCTTGAGTTTTGAAGGAGTCCTCTACCCTACCCTGCGTCCCAATTTGCCTAATTATATTATGCTAATTATACTATGTTTTTGTTATGGAAAAAGTATAAACATTTTAGTGCAGAGCAAAAGAGTATGCAAATACTGGGACATATTAATGCACAACGGAGGTGACGTTGGCTGGACAAGATTGTGATTGTTAAGAAATCAACTCCTCCTTGCATTTAAGCATTTCTTTATTCATTATTTCTTATGTAATATTGCTATATAGTTTAATTTATTAATTTGGTATAATAATCCAGTGTAGTGTCACCCCTTCGTGACGTGTTGTGGGTAATATCAGCTATTAGTGTTCATGGATCTTTACTTTAAATTTGCAACAAAAATAGTAGACCATTCTATGATTCCAATATTCTATGATTTGGAACATACTAGTTCTGATTTTGAATACTATTCAGGATGAATAGTATGTGAACATGGACGCAGGGCTACGCTCTATTGGTTGCTTTTTCTTCATTATTTGGTCCAAATCATCCATTTCAAAAACCTTTTAAATAAAATTGCAATTTTCAGAAACTAACAGAAATTAATATGTTGGCACAGTTAAGGTTTTCTACCCATTTCCAAGCAATTTTCTCAAAATGACAGTAATTCTGACTTTGACTTGTCCTTGATAAATTCACCTCAGGTTACTGTAGAAGCATTGTGTCTGTAATAACAATAAGTAATATAATGTTAATTGCTTTGGGTAAAATGCTACATCACTAATTAACCAATAAAATGACAAATACAGCACAAACCAATAGTAGGTTGGCAAAACAAGCCTTTAGCAAATACACACATTCACATGTTACAATAATTCCCTGAAAAACAGACCAAAAAAATTATGACTCATCGTGTTTCAGTTTATACACCATTTTTGTACTAAACAAGTATTTCTATAATTAGAATGTCCCTAATCCCAATACCACCAGCCAGGACAAATAATAGCAAGTAGCAAATGTTTTAATATGGCTGTGATGTAAACTAGGAAAATAGGATAAGGATATTGGCCTTTTAAGAACCAGGAAAAGCCCTTTGATATGTCCTGGCCAGCTTTCTCTTTTAATAGGAAATGTCAAATCAGACCAGAAAATTGTTTCCAGCAAACCATTTCATGTTGTTTTTTAAAATCCACTAACTTCTATCTTTTAGTTCTGCTAATAAAATGTACAACGGAACTATGTGGGAATCTGTTTAGTCAATTGTGGTCCAATGGCCTTTTTCATTCCATGCACTCTGATCCACAATGAGCATGTGGTGTTGTTGCCCTGGAGACAGCCACATATAAGAAAATGAACTTTAATTGCTGGTGACATCTGTTTTTAAATACACTTTTAGAATGAAGACATATATTTCATGCACACTAAAAAACACTTGAATGGTAAAGGGCACTGGGTCACTTGTTAAAACAAAATGAAGTTGATAAATTCATCACCATAGTTAAGAAAGAGGAGAAATGTAATTGGCAGAGTTCTTGCCAACATTATGCAGGGTAATAGCAGTCAAATACTACAGACCACTGAAATAAAACATGACTGCAATTGATTTAAAAAATGCCCATGTCATCTTATTACAAATAAGCATTTCTGGGCTTTAAGATCAAAGTTAAATGTCAAATCCATTTTAAATTAGGTCACCCACAGACACACAAACCAGCCACCAGAACCCATACCTCAGTATTACGTTCTTAAAGCAACAGTTCACAAATACAATAGAATTCCATCATCATTTAATGTTGTTACATTTTTATTCTATTCGTTAAGTTGAAGTGTTCAGTTTCTGTGCCACCAAACAGAATTCCCTGTTTCCAAACAATTTTTTCCAAATGATCCACATATTCCATTGGTTAGACAAACAGATAATCCCACCTCATATTTGCACCAGTGGTTTAGCTAATGCTGCTGTGTTGGTTTGTCAGCATGCTTAAACAAACATATTTAATGACATACGTCTCCTTTAAATTACATTAGAGAGTTTGTAAGAGGGTGAAACATTCCCACAAGCTGAAAAAATTCATATGTCTGTGTGTACAGTATAAAATTCTGATGTCTGGAGTGCAGCTACATCCAGAGCTCTCATTTCCCTCCTCACATCAGATTCAAATTCCTACATGTCAGACACTGGAGATTGTTAAATGCATCACAGAAGCCAGTCTGAACCTGCGTGTGTGTGTTCTATACATATATGCACATTCACATGCTGTATGGCCTCTAAAGGGATCACGTGCTGTATTCCTTTCTGTGCAGAATCATGCTTCTATAAACCTGACACACATGTCCTAGACTGAGCCTCTGCTCACTTTACTAACAGATTTTAAAGTTTTGTGAGTTGCCTGTATTTATGTATTTGTTTCATTGATTTTTGTTCTCTGTTAAAGGAACTGCACATGTATCATGTTAGGAATCTCAAAAGAGTTATACTGATATGTTTCCAAGTACAATATAAACGAAATAAAATTCCAAAGTCTGCAATGTCTGTGGTTTATAATATTGTCTGACCCTCTGATCACTAGCATCCGCTCTTCAACAGTTCTCTCTCTCTCTCTCTCTCTCTCTCTCTCTCTTTCTCTCTCTCACACACACACACACACACACACACACACACACACACAGATCTTGTTTTTCAGGCATTCTCTGTCCAACTGCTGGCAACACATATGCTGTCAAATTCGTAAATGATCTGGCTCGTACATTGTACATCACTTACATTACTATGGCTCATATTTAGTGTTCTAAAGTATTAAACTACAGCTCTGCTTGTGATTTAGACAAGAATTATACCTCAAATCTTGTTGAGAGATGTGGTATTACTTTTTTTAAGCGATCAGGCTTGCAATTTTAGTCTGGTAAACAAACAAATGAGTAAGAAGAGTTACACTGAAGGGGTCCTTCCTTGCCTGAGCCATATCTAAAGATCAGAATATCACAAAGACTTTGGATGAATCCTTTTGGCATGGACTGGTGAGCAACTACTTAGCAACCACCCAGAAAACCCTAGCTACACCCTAGCAACCTCTCAAAAAAAACAGACTTTGCATATCAATGCAAAAAAAAAACACTTTGAACACCTGACTGCATAGCTATTCCCTGGAAATTACCCCAGCATCGTAGCAGCAAATTTTACATGGGCAATTACCACTCATTTTCTAAAACAACATAGTTGTTACTATAGTAAAGTGTAAAACTGTGGTATTCTGGCCACCACTGTATAAAATGACAATAACTGCAGTGATTTTGGTAAGTTACAATGACACATTTCATAACTTTCAACCTAAAATGACAAAAATCAGACTATATGACGCTGTCTCTAACAGTTTCTTTGTCTTTTCTCCATTTTTAAACGCTACAGTTAGTTCATGCTGGCAGTCAGCCGTATGGTTACCGTGCCAACGCTCCCTGTCTGTTCATTATTACACCAGCTGTATTCCACACCAGCACGATCCCAAAAATACACACACAATTCACACATGTGAGTATGAAGTAAAAGCTGGTCCATGCCAGTCGGCCAATCCAAAATCTGACCCTTGACAATTACATGAGTGTGAGCCAAAGTGCTTTTAGAAGAGCATTTTCTACCCGCCACTCTCATCTGAAAGTGCTGATCCTGCTCTTTCATTCTCCAGGAGTGAAAACCACATCTCACCAGCGCCACATTTCACAAACACACTTGTTGTTTGGTAGTAAACCAGCAGCATGTTACTTATATGTAAGACATGCAGTATGTTCCCCCTCAGGATTTTAACAAGAAGGTCTCTCTCTCTCTTTCTCTCTTTTAAAGTGGATAGTTTTACCAGATGTTCACAGAAAGCAGAAATATATGAGGATTTTGGCAGGGTTCTTCAAGGGGGAGTTCAGTGTGCTCTCTGGGCAGACCAGAGGAGGCTGATATCAATAAAAACCATCTCAAATGCATCTCAGCAGTTTAAAACACCCTGGGAGAAAGGGCAGAGATTTACAGTCCATTCTACACATCAGTCCACCTGCTCAAACATTTTATGTCTCATTTAGAGTTTAAATAACAATACCTGCAAGATTTGCTGAATGATTCTGAAGCTCTGAGATGTACCCAGAGGAAATATTTATTGCTCTTTAATAGCTCGGGAGATTTAATGAAGCTCTTGTCTATTCTTTGTTTATGTATTTAAGTATTTAAAGGTGCACTTAGTGATTTCTGAGAAATACTGTCAAAATCTGATGTCAACACCCAAACAAATAATTTTGAATTTGACTGTTTTGAGTGTTAAAAACAATATTGTGTTTGGACACAGTCCTGCCTGTGTAAATAGGATGAAAACAAAGTGGATCAGACAGATCACCACAATGTCATTATGCTCCCGTAGCCAATCAGTACCAGGGGGTGTATGTGCCAGCTGTTAGTCCTTACCTGTGTTGCATTGTGTGTTCATTAATCTGAGGTTAAAGAAAGAGGAGAGGGTGTGTTTGTTTGGTGCACTGATTTCTAATATGAACAGCATTTCTCAGAAATTACTTACTGCACCTTTAAGTGTCACCTTAAGATTGAACAGCGAAGATGTTCTGAATTTGAAACCTCATTGCCGGTAAGAACCACCCACCTGACATGACATGATGTGACATGACTGACCACAGTCTGCATTTACATGACATTTAAAAAAGAGTATATCTGGAATCAAGTGGTAGCTTATTAAAGTAATGGTGCAGTCTGCTCAAGGCATGGGCACTAGACCAACAGGAGGCCCTGGCAAATTTCCAAGGCAATCCTGGAACTCCATCGTGGCATGACCAAGGGGGACCTACCACCTGGAATATGATTGTTCCGCCCACAAACATAATGTGCATCAACGTCATAATCCACGCCTGATTTTACTCAGAGATGGTCTGGATTTCCATCTAAAGTTTAGCAACAGCAAGTATGAGAAAACTGTTATTGTGTGTAATGTATTGACGGATGTGTTAGTCTTTATGTGTGCTGACTGAGAGGACTTTGAGATACCTGAGTGACTGGGAACAATTTCAGGTCAATTTAGTCTGTTATAGTCTTAAGCCGCATTGAATCCTTTGGTTTAAAAGTACTTCCCCAGGCTCCACTACAGTTACAAAAAATGGTCACTTACTCATTTCCCCCTCTGGAAAGAGCAGCATTGCTGATCGCCAGTATGAGTTGTGTGTTAGTCTCTGGAATGCTGGTGGCCCTACTTGGAATCCTACTAGTTTAAGAGAAGACTCAACCAGCTTCATCAGAAACACTGTTTGACAAGCATTTTCTCCCTCACAAACAACATAACTGTTCTAGTTCCCCAGGACGGCTTGTACATTACATTACATTTATTCATCTGGCAGATGCTTTTATCCCAAGCTTACAGTGTATTCAAGGTTTACATTTGATCAGTACTTGTGTTCCCTGGGAATCTAACCCACAACCTTTGCGTTGCTAACACAATGTTAGCTAACACCTGGCTAACACTAGTTGAGCTACAGGAACACCAGTAGCTCCGGTGTTGGTAACACTGCTGGTAGTACCAAACCAGCACTAAAAACCATACACTCTGGATCAGCATCTTATAAGCCGCTTATGAGCATCTTATAACGGAAAGCAGCTAGCATATTTTAATTTTAAAGGGAGACTATGTAATTCTTTCCACTTAAGAAAGTTTCACCTGCAAAGAGATTAACAATATTTTTTGATAAATGCTGTATTTTACATAGAACAAGTTCCCCCTTCATGGTGGCTCACATGGCCAGTATTAGACAGTCAGATGAATAAATCAGTCATGTAACAAATTGGTCTGTAAATCAGGTTTTTGCACAGTGGCATTCAATTGCATCAGTAACCAATATTGTTTATGTGAAACTGGATCCACACACAATAGATGTCAGTGTAAAGACTAAAAACACTGTCATATCAAGCAGCCAAACTTAACCAAAAATTACTTTTGCTGACCTCAAGTCATCTGGGAATTACTTAAAGTTATAATGGTTTCTACACCCCTGCAACCTTTGATCTTCAGTCTTGTCTGAGGAGAGAAACATTATTATAGGTTGGATAAAATGTTGTAAAAAGAATTAAAGACAAAGATTTAAAGTGACACACACCCATTGATTGGAGCTCCATCAACCACTACTCTCTCACTCTCTCTCTTTGTTTCTTTCTCTCTCTCTCTCAGTGAAATACAACGCTTTAAAAGCATTAGCCAAGCAGCTCTTCTTGCACTAAACAGTCTGTTTGCCTTAGTTGGCGGCTTACCCCACACTTTCATCTGAGTGTGTATGTGTGAGTGCTGAACACAGCAGTATGGTGTCCTGCAGAGCTTTACTCTCAGAGCAGAACACAGTTTTACCTCAACAACAGAATGCTCAGACAGTACGTGAAAGTACACAACATGTCTGCATTAAGCTGCAGGATAAAGCAATTTTAAATCTTCCATCTACAACATAACAGTGGTGCTGGTGAGAGGAGTTTACCACTATTCATTACTACACGGTTCCTTCTAGCACGTGGTTGTTAATGTTCTACAATAGTGTTCTGATTTCTGGCTCAAAAAGTCTCAGGTCACTTTATCAATATGAAATTTACTGCTATTTTACTGTCCATTAGGTGAAAACAATAAACATGATTACATAAAAAATAACACTACACCTCTGCTCAACAAATGATTGACTGAACAAGAGCTCTTGTTATTATTGCTTCTGTCTTTGTCTCTCTCTCTCTCTTTCAGTAGATTAAATATTTATGAGCACTCTCTGGTTCCCTGCATGTGTCCTCATGAAGTCTGTGGCCCTGCCCACAGATTTCTCATCAAATTCTCATCCAGATCAAACACTCAGAGCTTTACACTCTGTGTGTCAACAATTTTTAGATGATCTGAATCAAATGTTGATGCTTAAAGGAAATTACTGAGAACTCAGTTAGGTTTCCTAAAAACACAAGAGCAAACATTTGAGCTTTCATCACTTGCCCTATGAATGTCTAAAAAAGACATAAATGGTCACACTTGTAAATGTTTAAACGTTGGGGATAAAAGACTTTTGTTTGTTTTTGATTAACTTACAGTAGCCAAAATAGCTACTAAAATGTTAAATGCATTTTACACCAAATCAGAAATCAGTGCAGACAAAAGACCTTAATCACACTTCAAACTCCAGATATCACTCGCCATTAAAAGTTAGGCAAGTTAGATTTGACTCACACAGGTCTGTTTTTTATTCATACTGAGGAATTTTAGGGGAAACATCTAAAACAAAATTGACACCTCAATGAAATATAACTAAGACCTCCGTTAATTCTACTGAGCTGTAAAATAGCAATAAAATGTTTATCTGGGTAAAATACAACTAAAAGCTAAATGCTATTGCTCAGATGTTGCGCTGTCATAAAACAAAGAGGCTGGATGCAGTTCTCGGTTGTGTTTATCTTAAATATCAACTTAGTCAAAGAGGTTTCTTCTAAAATGAGAAATCTTGTAGAAATAAATACAAAGACATTTGCTAAAATACATTCAGCAAAGTACAGAGCTCGTAGGGGGATTATACTGCTAATCCAATCGGGTTTTGGATCAATTTCATGAGAAATGTTTATATTGAAATCCTCATTAACATTGACTTCTGATTATAGACCTTACAAATCTTAGCTAAGTTTGTGACACTGTTGAGATCTCTTCTAACCCCTGTTGGAAACATGATATTTCACTTTTTATTTATCTATTCAAGCTCATTGCTGGAGAAACAGTTGAGATAGTAAAGAGATCATCTGTGACTTTTCTTTCTTATGAAGCAGAACTATTGAATAAGCTTTACTGTTACAACAGTATGTGTTGATTTATTATAAGATGTGCAGATGGGTCAGTTGAAATGCAGTTTATTTCAGTGTAATCTTCTATTGTGCATTAAGAATAAACAGAATGATCTGTTCAATGGTGAGCGCAGCAGCATCTTTATCAGTGGAGCACAGATGCAGACTCAGGGGTCTCCAGGGAATAGTTCCTTTAATCTGTCTAAAAGCCTCATTTAAAGCAGAGGATCAGCTAATGAGATCTGACTCCATTAGCCTGCAGTGCTAAGTGTCTGTCCACGCTAACTTTGCACAAGAACAGACTGCTAAGGGAACGGAAATGGGGGATCCCTATCTCTCTCTCTCTCTGTTAGCCTTGTGCTATCCCTCAACGTCATATCATGACTCTATAATCCACTCAAGTCTCCTCTCACTTGCTTTATAACCCCAATGGCTCTAACCGGCCAATTAGCCATCTGCCACAGTCTAGGAGTGTGTGTGCATTTACTTTGCTCTGCCCACCTTTGAGGACAACTGGGGATAGCTTTATTTAGAAACGATTTAGAACAATATTTAGAACAATTATTAAATGTAATAATGTGTTTGTTTTAGTATTTTAATATTAAAATTGTTTTCTTTCAACGTTTGTTATTTTGTGTTTTTTTTAAACATTTATTTTCAACCACATAAAAACAACTGAAGTCTATGATACAGCCCTCATTTAGATAGCCAGTATTGTATACATGGAGAGTTTCATGCAGAAAGTGGAAGAGGAGACGCTTAAGAAATGAAAGTAATGTGACAGACAGACAATGTGTGTATTGTGTGTGTTGATACTGGGGCATCGCGCTCTATTGTTCTACCTAATACTGAAACCCCTAAGTAGAGCACAGACAGCGTGGTGTGTGTGTATGTGAGGGGGGTACACACACACACACACACACACACACACATTGGCAGAAAGCCAAGTCTTTTTCCAGCACCGGCTGTGTTTGTGTGTGTTTGCTGTGTGTGAGTTTAATCAGTTCGATTTAGAATCTGGTATTGTAGCTGCTGTTTTCAGTCCTGTCTGATTAACATATTATTTATTTGTATACATATAATTTATTCTGATCAGCTGCTTACTGCCATGGTGGGTGATTTTTATTTATTGATTTATTTTTACCATATAGCATCAAATAATGTTTATGTTCACACTGTGAAAACACCACCTTTATTTAATGTTACACTTTTGCATCATCACATTTTCACTTTGGTTTGGCACGAGAAATCACATGGAGTTCTGGAGTTACAGGAACAGTGTCACATGTCTGTGTTGTGTAGTTTATGTCTTGTCCATATTGTTCACTTACTGTATGTGTGATGTTCAGATTGGCTTATATGTCATGTTCTTATTGGTTCCCCTGTATTATGTGCCCTTCACTGACTGGTTAACGGTCTTATTAGTATTGTGTTCCCATTGTTAGCTTGTCAGTTATTGTTAATGTATTCGTGCTGTTTTCCTGTATTGTGCCACGCCACACCATGCCAGTCCATGCCACCCTTATGTTCATTGTTTCATGTTTCATTGTCTTTGATTTTGGATTAATTAAACTGCACATAGATCGTGTCTCTCCATGTCATTTTCTTGGACTGTATGTTACAAAGAATAATTACGGTTATGTGTTTTATTTAAACCATGGGTTATGTTGCAATACCAAAAACTACTGGCCAACTGGTATGTACCTTAATTTTATTTACTTTTTCCCCTCTCTCATCTGACAGCAGCGAGTGGAAAAGATCTAGACTACAAATCAATTCAGAACTGAACCTGAAATAACCTGTTTAAGGAGTAAAGACTGATTCATGAATGTATACATTGTATGGACAACAGGAGTTCTCCCCTCAATGTTTATGGAAGTTATTGCTCTGAATAAAGGTACATGACAAGTACAGTAATATTTTAGTGTGGCAGTGTAAGATGGAGAATCTATGTCTACAACAGAGCGAGAGACAGATCAGCCAGTCTGTTGAGTGGTATCACTCACACCAGAGAGGTGGTATCACTCAGTCCTTCAGGCAGCTGACCACGCAGCTTTTCATTCTAAACGATCTCACCAGCTCATGCTGAAACATGGGCTTTGTTCACACAGCACACAAAGTTTTCTGAATCCAAATTTTAAAAATTTCACTTCAGTGCAAAAAGTATAACTGTTTTCAAGTCTCAGACAAGTTTTTTTTTTCAGACAACCAAAGCAAACCACCTGAACTGGCAAATAATCTTCTTCATTCAATCACTGTCCTACCTACAACCAATGTATTAATTCCATGACTGATGGTAATAAAATAATCACCTAAGTGAATATGAAAGGACCCAGATGCTTCACATTAACCCAATGGCTGTTGAAATGGCTGTTTCATTAATGTGTACAATGACACTGTGTACAATGTGTACAATTTTTCCTCAACGTCTGTGGTAAGTTTTACATTTATTCATTTGGCAGACGCTTTTATCCAAAGCGACTTACAGTGAATTTTTTTTATCAGTACCTGTATTCCCTGGGATCGAACCCACAACCTTTGCGCTGCTAACGCAATGCTCTACCAGTTGTGCTACAGGAACACTTTTATGGGATATAGACTGCAGATGTGGACACCAGAAGGAAGTAACATCTTATGACAGAAAAGATAACAAAGGAATGTGACAATCAACACAAGTTATCATCAGAGGAAAAGAGGTAATTCTTTTATATCTCAACAACTCACCTCTTTAAACTAAGAATAGCAGCCAAGTCAACATACCAAACCAAATCTTTGCGGTCAGAGAGCAATGGGACTGTTTTCCTGGTGTAAATGATGATTTGTTTTGGTCTAATTGAAGAGTCACTCTGAGGGCAAGGACATAGCAAACCAAACAGGGCATGTGTGTGGAAGTGTGGAGGTTAATCTAACCATGAGTACTGAATACACAAGCAGCGAGTGCGCCATGCGGATGAGAGCATAAAAACCTCTTCAGATTGCTGAGTGTGGTGCTTGTGAATGGATTGCTGTTCACTCAGCCACGTAACGTCTTTTCTTTAGCAGGGCAAACACCCACTACAACTGGATGTGGCGTAGAAGAGCAAGGATTTATGGTCCTATTCACTATGTGTGTACCTCTCCATCTCTCTCTCTTCCTCCATTATTTCCTCCTCTCTTTTTGTTGGCCTCAGGGGCGCAGGCTGACAGGATGTATCTGTATATCCATTGATGATGGCTGACTGTGTTTTGCAGGCAGATGTCCTCCCTTCCACTGGATAAAACCACAGTAAAACTCCCCTCTCCACTTTGATAAACTCACCCAGACCCCCACAACATCTGCAAATCATCTTGGCACTGGAGATCCTAAAACTGATGCGCTGAGCAAACTCAACAATGTCAATTTGATCATATGCCTAAAACAGGCATATCTTAGATCTTTCTTTATTCTAATGTTCCAGGTGAAAAAAAACATAAGCATTATAATTATTACACTCATGGTTAGTAACATCTTTGCTGTGTAACTCATTCCACACTATGTGTCCTATTGACATAATTTGTACCTTAAATTGCACAGATTGTTGAGGGGTTAATGGCAGATTTTTGTACTCTGTTTTTACTTTTTAAAGTGATCAGACCTTTAGTATTTATCTGGTGGAAAACATAAATCTGCCTGTTCCAAGACTCTTCGCATTCTGTAGGCTTGTTTACTCAGGACTGTTGCACAGTATTGCCTTCTATCTATTGGTCATTCTTGAGTTACTTTGAAACTGTTATTTATCAGCTTGTCCTTGTAGATATGACCCTCAGCTGAGAAACATCCCTGTTTGTGGCAACACTCAACACAACATTTTACACATATTTATGACAAAGACTTCCACAAAACAACATCACCTTGAACCTCTCTTACAGTTAAACAAAGACAAAACAATGTTGTGTAGCTGAGCTAACAAGCTAACCATGTTTTGTGTGTGCATGTGTTTGTTTGGATGTGTGTATGAGAAATGTACCAGCATCCTGACCTTTGGCCAGCTGTGTGAAGCTGCAGGGTTTATGCATGATTGCTCAGCGGGGGTCTTATAGACGGAGCCCCTGCTCGTTCTGAACCACTTACCTAAATGTTTCTTCCAGCCGCTTCCTTTCTAAAAGACTTCAAAATAGCTAAACATGACACAAGCACTTGCAAACTGACCCAGCTTTGAAAGTGACATGTTTGCTGTTGTGACATCAGTTATATTGTATAATTACATTATTACCAATATGGACAGTTTATTATTTATGTCGAACTTGCTAAGATAATGCACAAACATAACCCATATAGAAACATATGCATATAAGAAATTGGCTTAAACATACAGTAATATTAATATTTTAGAGTTTTGGACAGAAAAGCCTCTTCCAAACTGTGGCAAACATACTGTATCTTATATAAGATATCTATTGTGACTGTGAAAGATATATAGCGTCTGTGAATCGACACTGATTTTTTTTATACAGTACATCAACCAGCCATTTTAGTACTATAAGAACAAGCAACCACAATTCCTCCAAATGTTTGGAAGATGCAAGATACTGCAAGTGAACTCGTAAGATTGCTGCATGGCGCTGTCAAAAGGATGGGCAGGGTTGGGCTTTAGACCAGGACTAAAGCTCAGTGTAACTGTCAATCAGATAGAGATAAAGGCACTAATGCTCATTATCCCCATCACACAAACATGTGCTTCAAGCCTCCGTAAACCACTTACCACCCTGATTTATCTCATTATAGTTTCAAAGCCGGCAGGATTGACACCAACCTAAGCCTTCATCTTTTTTTTACCTAATAAAGTATTTTTAAAGTGCAGCTCTCTCTCTCTCTCTCTCTCTCTCTCTCTCAATTCAGTTCGAGTTCAATTTAGCGTGATGTGCATAACAAAAGCAGTAAATTTGTTTTGCCAAAACGGTGCCGAACACTGTAAAAAACATAACGAATGTAATCAACAAATAGTCCTAACATCCTAACACCCAAAGCAGAATAAAATAACACTGAAGAAAAAAATTACTCTAGTATTCAGCCAACAAAGGAACAAAAAAGCCAGGTAACATAATCACGAGTTATTAACCATTAAAGGTTAAAGGATAAAGACGCATGTATGAGCGTGTGATCTTTACATGCGCGTGATCTTTATGTGCGCGGTACAAACACTGTCTCCATCTCTCCTCTCATCGTACCTGTTTTGAAGAAGGCATCCGTATCTGAGTCGTTGGGTCCCTCCTCCGCCGCTTCAGCAGAATTCATCTTTCCTCTTAGATCACACAGCTCAAATAAAACGGGAATAAATATCCAGATTCAGCGCTCCATCATCTGTATATTCCTGTGTTTTCACGGCACAGCCCTGTTTCACAGCGACAAAGCGCAGCTCTGCGATCGCCTCTATTGTCTCCAGATGCGCTCTCCTCCTCCGCTCGCTCTTTTCGCCTTTTGTGTTTCGGTTCTTTCGAAACGGTTCCAAAATAGAAGTGAACGATTCGGTAACGAATTGATCTCCTCTGTTCGAAGGGGTCCACGAGTCAACAATTCGCCGAATCAATCCCGTGTGCGGCTGAAAATGAGCTAGGAACCAGAGATCACGATCCTCAGAAATCCGGCGTGTGTGAGATTTTGATAAATGGAGTTTGATGTATGAAGTTTGGCGGTTGAACCTAAAAGTTAGTATAACAGCCGGATGCAGCATACAGCCTATAGTTCGTATAAAACGTGGTTCACTATCAACATACCAATGACTACAAACAATAATTAAAAAACATTAAAAATAATCACGCTTCAGATGTTCTTCAGATATCATATAGTTCTGTATTGGTGTATTACGCTATATCCATTATGCTACATTCAATTAAGGAATATCCAAGAAAATATGAGCATCAGTTTTTGGGCAAGCAGTCGTACAGTAAGATGCTTACTTGCAAAGAAAACATGACAAGCGTATGAAGTACCGTCATGTTACATTAAACTCAAACACAGTACATGGAGAAAAAGGAATTGAAAGAGACAAGAGACCTTACAATAATTTATATAACTAAATAATACAACAGCCAAAACGGATACATTAGGTTATTTTTTAAGTTAGAACGTGACATGTCACAAAAATCCTGGGAACACGTGATGACGTAAAAGACCCCAATGAATCGTTTTAATCGAATCATTCACAGTAATTCTTCTAAAGAACCGATTCGCGGAAATGAGTCGGACCAGCGCAACACAAAGCGACTCGCAGCTTGTGTGTGTGTGTGTGTGTGTGTGTGCAGATGGGGTAGAGCGCGACCCTGACAGGGAAAGCTGATGATGTAATGAATTCTGTATAATGTCAGTGGCTTGTTTCTCATTCTACTCTCTTATAAATATTTACTTTCAAATGATAATAGGTTATTCCAGAAACACAAGCACTTACATTTAAACCTTGTTTATACTTTTATACTTCGACTCCGCTGGCTGCCGGCAAGCCGTTAATACTTGACTCGCTCGCTTTTGTACTATTGTTTGTACAAAAGGGCAACTCGGTGTAATCGAGTCTAAACCCGCATAAAGTAGTAGAAGTAGTTTACTGGAACAGCGTCGCACACTTGTAACATTAGAACAAAATATATAAATATAAGAGCATGAATTAATAATATCTTAAATATTTCTATATTAAACATCATTTCATTAACATTTTTATTAAACAAACAAAACAGAAATAACTTTATTCTGTATGTTATTTATAGTTTTGAATCCTATGTAAACGAATTCTTGTTTTAACTTTACGTTGTTTTGCAGGGACTGATCATAGAGATGCTGCACAGACGTGTCGCTCTGTCAGAATCGCCGTGAGGTCAGTCATGTTCAGATGCGGGGCCGCGCGCAGTTATAAAGAACGGCATGCGCAGCGCCACGCGCAACGGAGTCTTGCGCTATCTAACGCACAAGACCGCCCACTCTGTGATGACGTCATTTTCGCCGGGTTCACCAATGCGCTCATGCGGACGCGTCAGGAATAGAAAACTGTAGAGGTCTCCCGTAGCGCCAGTGAGTGTTTGGGTTGTATGCGGTTGTGGGTCCCCCCTCTGTGAAATATCAAAGTCCCACGGTTTGGGCTATTTGAGAATGTTAATGCTGGGACATGTTTGCATTTTCTTCAAAGTTAAAAGATAACATAACTGTAACAATATTATTAAAATTTTGCTTCCGTGTTTCTACGTATGTGGATGCCTATCTGTGTACGCGCACATTTATTGGACTTAGTTGCTATGCAAAGACTGAGATATGTGAATAGTTATGCAGCGTGCGTTGCTGCGCACTGTTACTGTCCATATTGATGTAGAAACAAGTCTCCGAGATTGTCACTTACATTATATGATGTGACAGCAAACTGGCGTGATTAGTAGTTTAGCGGTTTACTTTTCAGATATATTCAAACCAAATTAGAGGATGGCTATGTGTTCTTCTGCCTAAAAATGAAAAATTAGGTCTTTACTGCCCCCTGGTGACTGTTAGTGAATGTCACAGTTAAATTATATTCTGAAGTTTATAATAATACCTGCATGCACTGCATGGTCACTGCATCCTAAATACACAAGCAAATAGAAAGACATCCCCTTATTGACAAATTTCTTAATTATTATCTTTGTAGTTATTAATAACAATTCCTGCAGTAAAGGTATGTACACAGTCAACAATGCAGTACCAGTCTTTGCCAGATAACATGTATAAACCCCTTCCAAAGTCACATTTTGACCTATTACTTTACCCAGACACTTACAGGAATCTTTTTACAAATCATGCTTATTTATGTTATACAAATTTTTCATAATTATATTTTATTACATTCCATATCATACCATATTTTATATATTCTATAAATACCTCTAACAACTATATAGTTTTCAAATAGTTATTCATATAGTATATATAATAATCATATAGTTATAATAACCATATAGTCATATAATAATAATATAATCATATAATAATTATAATAATCATATAGTTTATATAATTTAAATGCAGATAAATCATATCCTGTTTTGTTCAGGACCCACTGTGTTTACTCAGCAAAAGTCTCTGCTTGTCATTTTGGTTCCAGTTCTTCCTATTAATCTTCCTGTTACCATGGACGCTTTTGGCAATGTATTTCTGATGTGTTTGTGTGTATGTGTCTGCCAGGGGGTCTGCTGTTACTTAGCCTCTAGGCAGGCACAATTCCAGCTTCCTTCTGCCACCCTACAGGCCCCCGTAACTGAAACATTCAGCATATGGTTTAGTTATTTAACTGCCAGAATTGCAAAACCATGTCATGCACTTGGAGGACTGAAGTATAAATGAACTGTATTTATTTCTAGTTTTGTTACATAAATACATAGTGCACTCTACAGTAATCTGTCTTTCTGTCCTCTTTAATTATCATCAGAAGCATATTAGGCAGGTGACTATCTACAGCAACAAATCTTTTGGCATCTGCCACCCCAACTCCTCTTTTCTAATTCACCAAATTTTTTCCAGTTCCATAGTCTTAGCGTAAAGCTTGAACAGAGTCTCAGGATTAAGCCCCTTCTTCAAGTATAACAAGACAAATTTGATTAGCATTATTTCTATTAAGGTGAATTAGACAATGTATTTTTAAAAAAATATATATTTGAAGATATTTGAAAAAGATACAGGCTAAATATAAATGATAGTTTGAACAATTGTTTTTTTTAGTCATAGAGTTTTGTGTTCAGACGGTGTGACCATCACAACACATCACAAACATCTGTTGTTTTTTCTGTCTGCTGATGTTTACTGTTAATTTAATACCCTCAGTCTATCTAAGGTGTAGGTGACATTTCATCTTCAGTAAATAGGTAAAGAGGATTTTTAGCTGAAACTGTGGTCCTTGGTGATTCGTGAAATACAAGTCCAAAGCTGCCATCTGTTTAGGAGTCATAACAGCAGATACGGGCAACATGAAATGAATGCCTGCAGCTCCTGATAATATTTTGAGGTCTTATAAAGTTAATCAGTGGTGTAAATTCTGTGATCTCGTATCAAGCAGTTTTTAATGTTGATTCAGCACTTTAGTTAGAGACGTTGAAGTTGGCGCCGGTGTGTGTGGCAGGCCGTCTACTCTCTGTGTTTCCTGTGATGTTTCTACTGTTCTTATTGTTTTTAATGGTGTTTTACGGCAACTCTCTTATCACTTACAATCGCCAACAACTAACTGATATTTATCAATCCATGCCCAAGCAGCTAGTGACCCTTGTGAACCATGCTGTGAACCGTGCTGAACTTAGCAGATATTGCTTTCATGTACCACCGGAGTCCTCAGACCATCCCGGCTATCCGCGCTCTACACTATCGCTGTCAGGTGACGGTGGAGAAGCGTGCAGGTGTTGCTGTAAGGTTGAAGAAGGCTCTGGGCTGCTCTCTCTATGCCATGACGGCCTGATATTCGCTGGAAAGCCGACAGTTGCTCACACTTTGCAGATTTTCGCCGGCTCAGCAACAACTCCCCCAGCTCAGGATGACTCTTGCTAATGCCCGCTCTTCAGTCAATAAAACCTTCATTTGTAATGACTTTATTACCTTTAATGCTATGTTTTTTTCTTCGTGATGGAGTCCTGGATAAAACAAGGTGACTTAACTCCTTCTTTGGAATTAGTGCCTCCCGGTTTTGAAAATTTTAATACTTCCTGTCTAACTGGTTGAGGAGAAGGGCTGGTCTGTCTAAATTTAAATGACCCATCTTTTCTCCTGTGCTTTTAAATGATATGTGTTTGGGTTGTTTTAAGGTTATACTAAAAAAAAACTACTAAAAACCCACCTCTTTCGGGAACACCTAACACCAGTCTAACCCTCATCAAAAAAAAAAAAAAATGTTTCCTCTCAACAGGAATCTACTCTCTGCTAGGAAATTGTATCTATGTACACCTCTCTTGTGTGTTGGACAAAAGCGTCTGCTAAATGTAAATGTGGATTTTATTGTTGTATACAAGCCTATGTAATACTAATGCAGCGATTAGGTCTGTGTTTTTTTAAATACTGTAGTTAGGTTTATGATTTATGTACAGCACTTTGGTCAATGAAAGTTGTTTTAAATGTGCTTTATAAATAAATTTGAAATTGAAATTCTGAAGTTTGCTAACCATTTACCCCACTGCCGATGTTGCTCTTCTACACAGGATGCAATTGTAGCTTTCAGGTTATGATTGATCTGCTAGGTCAGATTTGTGGGCTAAAGACGGTACACTGTAGTCAACTGTTGACCTATTTACATATCAAGTTGAGTTACAAGATGATGTTCCTGTGGTTCCTGTAGCTCAACTGGTAGAGCATTGCGTTAGCAGTGCAAAGGTTGTGGGTTCGATTCCAGGGAACACAAGTACTGATAAAAATGTATACCTTGAATTCACTGTAAGTCTCTTTGGATAAAAACGTCTGCCAAATAAATAAATGTAAATGTCCTGTGTTTGGAGTGTTAGGTGAAAGATCCCATAGGTCAACACCTATCCTGTATCTTCAAAGTATTTCCACACATCTGCTGTCATGCTAGACTGGTATACTGTCTCCAGAAGTCTAAGAAGTCTTTTTAGTGTTGCCTAATGAGTGAAAAACAAGGAGTAGTGATCAGCTGGAGTTTCTGTCCATTTTGACCATTTCGTAGACCAAAGCTATGAAAACAAAAATCCATTTTCCACAATGTATCAAACATGTGAAGTGTCATGTGTTGTCTAATTATGCTACAGAACAGATACGTCCAGTACAGTGTTACACTGTCTGTTCCTGTATCCCACAGTGAAATGGAACGCTTGTAAATGTACTGTGCAGGTGAGGGGTCTTGGGTAATGAGGATGCCAGGATGGCTTTGGGTGTTGAAAGGCCTATGTCAAGGCATGGTTGGTCAATACTTCGAAAGGTCAACCTTTAGGGTAAGGTCACATTTCTATGGTCCAGAATATGGCCAAGCACTCTTTCTGAGATACTGTGTATTCTTTCTTATGGTTATTTACATCCATCTTTAATAAACTGAAATTTGCAATAAAATGACAATAGAAGTTTTTCCCTCAGACTCCTTCAGACACACATACAATAAAGACAGAACAAATGACAAGTCAAACAATCAACAGTGCAAACAAAGCCATAGACTATCAACTATACAGATTAGAAAATAAAGATGTATATTTGAACTTAATCTGCTGTGTGCCTGTGGTTATTAAGGATACAGATTAGCAAGGAGAAATGAAAATACACTACCGGTCAAAAATTTAGGATCGCTTGACAAAATGTTCCTTATGATCTTAAAATCTTTTAATCTAAAAGTATATGTTTCAATGTTTGAAATTACTTTTGTAGCATAATTGTGCCAACATATTAATTTCTTTCATTAGAAAACAAATTTGAATAAAATAAAATGTGTTTATCCAAATAATAAATAAAAAGCAGCCATGAAGAGTCCAGGATGGGAATTCTTTCAATACCTCAAGGATCTGGATGATAAAGTGCACGTTTCTGGTTTGTGAAGATGTAAGGCGACAAGGCAAAGTCTCCTGAGGTGAACCAATCCAGATACCATATGGATAAAATAAGCTTCTGCTCTTAACATTTTAAAGGGCAGTTTGTAAAGTGCCCAATTCAAGGCATTGAGGTAAACTTACAAGTGCAGAATGGGAGCCTTGGTCGGTTCCTCCAGGTAGTGGCGTTTAGCAGGCATAGGTGCACCACAATTGCATGTTCCACCTGGGGAATCTCAACATATCCCTTTGCTGTCCTGCCATCAACAGCAGTCAGGGCAGATGAGTCTGCAAAATGTGTGAGCTCCACGACTTTGATAACTCATCGTGCAGTTTTGGTAAGAAAGGCACTGGGGTGGGGCGAGGCTTTGAGTCACATCCTGAGCCCAGAAACCAATCATTAAGCTGTGAGTGCTCCAGGCAAGGTAAAGGATTCCACTCCAACCTGATACTCGCCCGGGAAAGCACTGCTGTGTTAACTCAGCATCCACCTCCTCTTGTGCTCCACCCTGAGAGCAGTGCCCCACCCATGCCCTGAGAGCAGTGCTCCACCCATGCCCTGAGAGCAGTGCCCCACCCATGCCCTGAGAGCAGTGCTCCACCCATGCCCTGAGAGCAGTGCCCCACCCATGCCCTGAGAGCAGTGCCCCACCCATGCCCTGAGAGCAGTGCTCCACCCATGCCCTGAGAGCAGTGCCCCACCCATGCCCACACTGGGGCATGACCTGTCCACGAAAGCTGACAGAGCGTGTTTAAAATCTAAACACTCAAGACACCATTTGTGGCCATCCGAGGGAGCAATAAATTTATCAATCCAGGACCACAGGGGCCATCTTTAAAATATGTAAGTATATGTAAGGATAAATACATATTTTCTTAAAGATATATGGAAAAAGTAGTAGAGCTGCCAATGATCACACTTTATAAAATTTAAATTAAATACATGTGACCATTGAACTGGAAATTCATGACTGGAGGGAGCCAATTCTTAAATTTTGAATTTAGGTCAACCCTGTTACCTACCAGGGCTGTTTTCAGCGGAGCTTGACAGCACTACTGAATCAGTGTGGCAATCTCTCTGTGGGTGCTGAAGTGATATCTGTTGGATGGATGGGGGATCAAACCACTAACTACAGGAAGACAATCAAATCTGAACTGTGGAGCCTAAAGACACAAACACCACAACCCCTGTGTGTATTGGGCCACAGTTTGGGAAATACTGTCAAATTAGCCTAAATTGGAATAGCGAAAATTTGATAAGTGTCTAATTTGCTCAGTTTTGGACTAAGCAGAAACAAATTTCTCATATTAAGTCCTGAAAATAAAAAAAATAATTTTGGTGCGTTACTTGGAACATTCTACATTTTTATGACTAGTATGAATTATTTTTATGGTATCACAGCTCCTGGTCACTTTTAAAGATTTTGTTATAGACTGAATAAAATCATATGTGTTTGGAATAATACAGAGGTGAGTAAATGATGACAGATTTATATTTTTAAGCAAACCAGTCCTTTAAATACACAAACATGCAGTGTATGTCTCTATCAGTTAATCTCATAGACAGATGTTTTGTCTAGTGTTGGCTTTGGGGCACTGCTCCCAGAGATTGTTTACTTTGTGTTTCCTCTGGGCGCTATATGTCCGTCCAAGTGCAGCCGATGTTTTAGGAACGTCCTCTTACTGGAACACACTCACAGATAAGACCCTCCACACACCCAATGATTACCATAAACAACCAAGTAACATAGACTGCAACCCTTTAGATACAATACCTCCAGTGAAATCACGTTTTAGAAGGTTCATTTCACAGGCTGCATGTACTGAAACGTGTGTGATCTTTTTGAACAGCATGAAAATATTTCCTCACATCCTCTAGGTGGCGCATCAGCTGGCTCAGTGAAGATGCATAATCACAAATTGGAGATATTCTTAAGTAGCTGCACATCATATGCCAGATCAGAGGTTTTAATCTTTATGAAACTCCTTTTTTATTACGATGATACAAATATTTATATATTGTAATGTCACATTCAAAACTATACAGATTTCTTTTTTTTATGGAACACAGAACATTTTAACGGTCCTTCAAGTAACCTTGAGCTCCACAAAGGACAAGCATCATAAATGTATCGGAAAAGTCTATATGACTTAAATCCCAAGCCTTTGGAAGCCATATACCAAGTTTGTATGTGAAATGCAATGAAAGTTTAACAAAATGTTTTTGGTTGTTTATGGGGGAACTACTCCTTTATTCAGCTTTCTAGTATATTTGTCAAATAGTGCATGTTATTTATTTCTCATTGAAATCTGACGTTTACATTTATTAATTTGGCAGACGCTTTACTTACAGGGTATTCAAGGTATACATTTGATCAGTACTTGTGTTCCCTGGGAATTGAACCCACAATTTGAACCCACAAGTTTGCGTTGCTAACACAATGCTCTACCAGTTGAGCTACAGGAACACCAGTTTTTGCACTGATGTTTTGTCAGTTTGTACTGTTGTACTAAGTTGTTGAATCTGTTGTTTATCTTATTTCCAGACACATCATTCCTGATTTTTTCTTCTGCAAGTTTTTCTGTGCCATTGGTCATGTTAAAGACCATCATGCTTTCTTCACTCAGACAGGAGACTTTAGCAGGTGTTTAGTGTATTCAAAGCCTAACTCATAACACATACATAAACAAAATGACTTTTCCACATTTTTCCATGCTCCTACAGGCAGTTGAAAGTCTGGCTTCCCCTCTTGCTTTACAGCAAGAACATATATTTCTCACTGTAATATTTCTTTCAAAGTCTCTCATTATTGAGCCAAAGGCAGCAGGGTTTGGTTTATGATTTGCTGAAAGTCTGGTAGCCAATCAGTGTCACTCGCACAAACAAAGCCAGATGTTGGGCTTGTGTGGTGGGCCGTTGTGTTGTATAGGTGGTTGTTAAAAATCTGCCTTTCATTGGTTTATTCTTTATGATCTGTTTCTGCCACACTGGAACATGTGTTTTACACTGGTACAGCAAGAGTTTGATGGGCCAGGTGATTTTTCTCCTGCTTGTGTTTTTTTACTTTGTTGTACAGTAAAATAAAATAATTGGGACGGACAGACAGATTTTATCCTCCAACCTATAGCAAATCCTTTTTGTGGCATATGCATATGTACAAAAGAATCCTAAAGTCAAAATAATTCATAAGCAATGAAAAACATGAATGCATTCCTCAGGCTGTAAAGCCAAAACAGAAAAGCGGTGAAGCAGACATCACATTTTTTCACTCTGTTCAGTGTTTAGACCTCCCCCTTCTCCCCTATAACCCTGCAACCAATGAACACACTCCCAGCCTGTGATGTTAGGATCCATGCCAGCTAGCTCAGTGCAGACAGGGAAAACACTCTAAGAGCAGATCAGAGTGAGGACAGCCGGTCTGGAGGTACTCAACACCAGCAGAGCTCCTTTGAATGAAAGACGTGCAGCAGGCGAAGGCTGATCTCTCTACAGTCAACACTGCTGTTTGGGTGAGTTTGTTCTGACTATGTCCTTATGTACCTATTTCAAAATCATATCTTTTACTCAGATATTCAGCCAGATTAAATCAAGCCAGTGGATGCACACTTTCTGTAGTTTATTTGTATGAAATTTACATAGCACTTGTAACTTTCTAAAGGACATTGAATGCAGTGAATCACTTTTGATGTACACTGTATTGTTCATTAAAATATGTGTTTTGGAAGAATTCTCTTGTAAGTTAAGGAGGTATGTTGGGTTACACATATATACCACATTTGCCAAAAATGACTATTTGGACACTAAAACCACATTTAAAGGTGTATGATTATTGTCTAATGTCATTGTCATCATTGCAATAAATAATAAAATATCAATACACACCATAAACCTTCTTTAATCTAAAATGCCATTCAGACATTTTTAAATGTGCCTTAATTGTCCAAATACTATCTGAGGCTACTTTACTTTACAGTATTATGATGAACTCGATATATAAAGATCTCCAAACGTGTAAGAGGTGTGTTACTCCACGCTCTCTTGCATGAAATTAGTCCCAATTAACAAAAACGTGACATTGTTTTCCGGTCTGATCTCTTTGATCCAAATGTGGTTATATACCCCGAACAGGAAGAGTGTCTAAATTATATAAGCAATGCCCACGGGGATGAAGGGTAAAGCGTAGCAGAGGATGCCTGAAAGACAAACTTCTTCTTATTGGACAAACTTTCATCTTATTAATAAAAGTTCTTTAGTGTTTTTTTGTAGGACCTTCAGGTTCAGAGAACTCTTTTTGTCTGTATCAAGTTCTTTATTTGAGCTATAGGGTTCTTTGGAAAGTTCATGGTGTTGTATTATAGCTTTTTCAGATTAGTGTATTTATTCCTAGGTTCTTTAAAACACCAGTAGTACATAGATAGTTAGAATTAAGATTTTGAGAATTTATAAAGGTTCTCCTCATGGCATGAGGCTGTAAAACCTTTTTTTGGTTGTAACTGGAACATTTATTAGGAGTGTAATTCAGTCTTTTTTTATGACTGATCACAGTTGTGTATGATCACAGTTTTTAAAGAGGTTACCATCCCTCTTCCTGTTTCCACCTTCCACATGTGTTAGATTTAATGTTTTAATGGCCATACACAGGTTAGATGCTCATGGTTTCTTCTAGTTTTATGTTTTTAGAGGCAGTGTGACCAGTGGACAGTGGCAGACTCTTTTGTGTGTTATCTGTGTTTGTTCAGAATCCTGTGAGTGGATGAATGAACACAATTGTTTCCTCTTGTTACGTGCACACAAATCTATACAAAGTGTTTGTGCAGCTGGCTGAAATTACGTTTAACAAGACGCCTCAGCGGCAATGTGCATTTTCTGACAGGATAAAGTATTTTGGGCTTAATTATGTTAGTTTACCTGAGGCAAAACCACACGCTATACACTACACCATCTACAACCCTCATCTTCAGCTATCCAAAATCTAAGGTACAGTGGAGAGTGAAAAACAAAGTAAATATAGTTGTAGTTTTTAGTTTTTTTAGTGAAATATGACATTTTCATGACCCAAACTCTTTCGTTTCCATTGTTAACGCAGTGCATAAATAATATTTGTCTGGTCCTTATCAGCCTAACCATAACTCGGGTCTCACATAACAGTTTTTCAAAAGGAAAGTTAGTAAAATCACTGAAACCATGTCACTGAGAAAAATTAAAGACAGCCTTTGATTTCCTTAGGAAAGAAGAAAAAATCCTGTCAGGAGTCTGTGACAATTCCCCTCTGTGCTGGATCAAATAATGTTCAAATTAAACTAACTATGTTTGAGTTTTCATAGATGGGAATCTAAGGCCTGTGCTCTAGCCAAGGTTCATCTGAGCAAACCACAAGACTGTAGACTAGATGGAGGTGCTTATAAAACTAACATTATTTCACCACAAACACCTCATACCAGTCATCAGACATGGTGATGGAGGGGTGCAGATTTGAGCTTGCAGTCAGAGGATCTAAGCACCGCATATAAATTCAAAAATTCAACTGTCATGTCCTCTTTATCCCAAAGAACTGTAGAGATAACCTACATACAGAAACCAGCAAATCCTTTTGTACAATGCAGTTGGTCAGTGTCACAAATTTGCTTAAATAAATTACTGACCTAGAAATAGTTCAGTATCTTAAATATTTCTTTATTTCATAAAATTTATTTGTTTCCTGTGATGGACTAGCCACCTGTCCAGGGTGTTTCCTTAATATAGCCGATATAGACTCCAGCACTTCCTGTGGCTCCAACAGGGATAAGCTTTAAGAATGGATGGATTTTGAGATTTTATGCACATTTTATACGCTTTGATATTTCAAATGGGAAATTAATTTAGGGATTTGATGCTGCAATTATGTTTTTATCAAATTATGTATTCTAGTCTGTATGGTAATTATTTTCCTGAAAAATGAAAAAAAAAATTTGTACCAAAATGATCTGTGAGGGTTAGGCGATAGAATATAAAGTTTGTACAGTGTAAAACCCATTATGTCTATGGAGAGTCCTCATAAACCACATATGCCTATGTGTGTGTGTTTGTCTCATTCTTTCATGGTGACCTCATTCAATTGAGGTCTTTAACCTGCGGTGTGGATGAGTAAACACCTGTCCATGAATAGTTTACCTTATATGAAAGCAGCTCTTGGAGGTAAATGACCAGATGGTTGTGTAAACCTGCACCGTATGAATAGACAGAATAAATGTATCAATCTTTGAGGGGAAAGGCCAGCCTAGAGTGCCACAACTGTGATACTGTGGCACACTGTAGCCATTTTTTCTCATGTATTATCAGGCTGAATATTGTAATAACTGAATATCGTCTGAAACAGAAAATGTAATTTTTAGGCTTTTGAAACAGAAAGAGCACAGAGAGCAATAGGTCAAGGTTCGGCTCATCGGCTTCATAACTACACCAATATGTGACATCTTTTTCCTTTTACATCCATTTAAAAGCAGCCATGTACTCTGACAATTTTTGCTTTAATTTTTCGATTTTTATCCCTGACTGGATGGAATTTGAATTTGTATTGGGTTCCTTGTTCCAGGTTTTACTCGTCCTGTATACAATTAGATCATATGGTTACCAATTAGCCATCATCTGTTTCTAGTTTAGTTCATTTCCCTTGTGTATGTATGATCACTCTTCATCTACTTCATCATGAAAGAACCTGCAGTTAAATTCTGAAATAACCTCTCTTCATTCCTCCACTATACATCGTAACAGAAGAACACAATCACAAAAATCGACCACTTCATCATGGATTTAGCAGGTTTTTAACTGCCTCCAACATATGGAACAGGCCCTCAAAGATGACACCAGTGAGTATTTAAATCTGGCTTACCAGGCTCAATCTCTGTGGAGGTCCTGTCTCTGGTGGTCCCAAGTCCAGTGTTTAGGGTTAAGGTCCAGATGTAATCCCTTCTTCCACAGCCATGGAAGATGTACTGAAGATCTCATCCTTCATGACTAAGTCTCCTGTACTCCTTTTCTCCATGGCCTTCTTCCCCCACTTTAATTTCAAACTCCCATTTTCTTTACTAATTTGCAGGTGTTTCAACCACCCTGGAAACATAAACATGTGTTGCTGCCTACAGTGAAATGACAACTTTGACAACCAAACTGAAGCTTTTGGCAACCAGTTCCTTCAGCACTGAGCTGATCATATCTACCTTTCAGCCTTCCTGTTATTGGCTGAAATGTAAATGCTAACCTTATTTAAAATACCTAAATTAAAAAATTATATATTCTTAAAGTTTACCATTGTGTTTTGTGAAACACACATAGTGCTACACTTATACAGTATAGATAATAACACTCATTTGTGTTTTGGAATCAGGTCATTATTGACTTACTGAGTCAGTGGAATATGTACTGTGTAATGTTAGACTGATAAAGCTTTTCTTATGTTATCAGTGTTCCAACAGGCTTACAGAAACAAAAACATGTGCCTGACAGCAGCCATGCTGGTAATACACTATTATTTCAAAAGAATGGCATGTTTACAGTATGCACATACAAATAAACCTCATACCATATATGGTGTTTTATTTGACCAGTGTGTTGCCAGCTGTAAATTATCCAAAATTAGCCATAACCTCCAAGCTGTTTTCTCATCTGTATTATCACCTTCTGGCTATTCAGATTAGATTGGTGGTTCGTGCAATTTCAAAGCTTCAATTCTATGTTCACAACTATACTGTGTTCTGAGCAGTTTTGTATCTTTACTGTAATGTCTTTTTATTATATTCCATTGTCATAATTGACTGTAATATTAACAATAGTATTATAATACTAATGCACTATACTCCATACATTCATGGTTTATAGTAAATCTAAAACAGTTCAGGGATGATGTTATGCACGATGTTACGCATTGTTTCAAAAGGTTTATCACTTTAAAATGACCTGTATCAGCCAAAGAAATATATAAATCATTTATTTTGTGACACATTTGACCACAAAATCTTTCACTCTTACTGTTTCGACATGTTGTTACACCTTGTGATTTATCCTCACATATAGATGTTGTTCAGATATCCAGTTGATTTATGGTTTTACTCTGGTCTTATATACTGACCTCTGTAGCTTCTTCACAGGTCGCTGTCCTGTTTGGGTCTTTTATGCATGTCCTCTTCCATGAAGTGTCTGGGTAGTTTGTAATAATGAACCAGCAGTGCCCAGTGGGACAGCCAAACATGTGGATGTTGTCTTGCACCATTTTCCTAATTTATGGGTTCGTTATTCTTACATAAGCCGTCAGAAAGATTGACAATGATAATGATCACTCTGCTGTGGTTTTTTTTGTGTAAATAAAATAAAACATCACAGCTCAAATAACAAACACCATGTTTGCAGATCCAGTTGCTTGTGTTTACTGCTGTCTTTGTTTTTTCTTTGGGATAACATTTATTTCTAAGTACTGAAACTCACAATTACTTAAGACATTGTTTTATGTAAAATGGGTAAGTTTGGATTATGAATTGATAAACACTCATCTGCTTTATATGATGTATTAAACACTTTCGCTATTTACAAAAAAAATACAGGAAATGACAGGAAGAAAACCGATTCCCTGTCAAAACAGAATGGCATCATATTTATACTCCCAATATATCTAATTTCTATGGTGAGTTACACAGCCAAACAAAAACATTAGGTACACTGTTACCTTAAACTTGTAAATGTAAATCATTAATTTAACTACAACACTGAAATAGCAGGAAGCAAAAACTTCAAATCACTTTGAAGGATTTACAGGGTTCAGTAGTTGAGTACACAATATCGCTCCACCAGTCAAGCATATTAACAGCACTTCACAACACATATGCTGTTAAAGGGAAAGCTATAACTCAAAGTGAAACATGTAAAAACATGTCTGGAGTCAGAGTGAAGAAACAGAAGCGCCCATCAAACATCCAGCTGTATTTATCCATCCAGTACGACTGCATGCCTCACATGCATCACATTTCAGCCCTTTAATCAAAGTTATAAACTACCGTCACGACAGACCCAGATGAGAGAATTACTGAGGCATGGTGAGGACTGAGTCAGTGTCAGTCTGCAGTACACGGCCTCTCATGACCTCTCACTGCAGCAGGTTACAACACGCTCAGCCTGGGCAAGACAATCGTTGCACAGAAAAAAATGGTTGTTTTACATGCTGTATTTTAATGTGAAAAATACCGACTGTCCATTGGATTTTGGATATCATATGGTTACATTTTGACTCAAGGGTCAAAGGTGACATATTTCAGCAAAGATCGTATTGCTCTGTACTAATAAATCAGACTGAGTTCTTGCTTGTGAAGGGATCTTAAGACCCTTTTAAGGAGTGTTATGAATGCCATTAAACATAAAATACTGAACCAACCAACTATTGCAGGTGTTCTTAAATAACAAGAATTAATTTTTATTGTAGCATGTGTGTACAGGGTAACATGCATGTTTTTTATTATAATTTAATTTTGGTATCTAATAAATGAAAAAAACTTGTCACATTTATTTTATTTGTCTAAGATGTTTGTACTTCCCATTATGTTTTTTTTTTCAATATGCAAAACATTTGTGAAGAAAACACAAAAAAGCAATGATTATGTGAAAAATCACCTCCAGCTCCAGAAAAAGGATGCTAGCAGATTTAAATGAACTAGCTGTGTTACACGTGATGAGTTTTGTAGTTTGTAATGACGGTTTGAAATACTTTGTAAAAATAGTACAAAACAACTAGCTGTAATAAAACAACTTACTAATGTGATCATATGTAAAGATGTTGCTGGTTTGCTGCCTCCTGATTTACAGACTTACATTTGTGGTGTTTTACTCATGGGTAATATTTGATTTGTTTATAATAATTAGAAGTGCTGTTTAAAGTCTGTAAGGTAAATGCTTTTACTTTTGTTAAATGTCCCACCTGGATTTGAATAAATCACAGACAGAATTTCAGGATTATTTACTGATAAACGGTTCCCCAGCTAGGGACTTTATAAAATGATCTTTATGTGTAATGGGTTTGGTGTTTCTTTATTTTTATTTTCCTCTGTTTAATGTCATGTCTTTTATTTTGACACTTTAAGCTTTGTTGGCTTGTATTTGTTTTCATTCTTGTGTTTTTGCAGTGTACAGTTCTGCTCTGTTCTCAGACCTCACCATTAAAATAAATTTCAACATATTTCTGTCAAATAACTTCAAAATCCCCAGCATACTGTATGTTTGTTTAAGGTGCTGCACATGCTGCTGTCACTTATGATGTATTCTCATTTTTAAGTTGCTTTGGATAAAAGCGTCTGTCAAAATATTTAAATATAAATGCAGCTCCTCTAACCAGTTAAGTGAAATTGACATGGAATTCAAAACTATTCCTTTGTTCTTGTGCTTGCAGAGTGATGGGTGATGTTCAGTTTGCCACGGGCTCTCATGTCTCAAAGACAAGCCTTAATCTTGGACAAGGTCCCTTGAGTAAAGAACGCCCTGTTTTTACCCTCCCGCCACGAAACACCCGTGTCAGCCAGGGAGGTACTGCACGCCTTGAGGGCAAGGTAAGAGATGCTTACATGTCCACAGACTGCCTGCCTGTCTGCAGCAGGATACAAAATGTTGCGCGCAAGAAGAATAAAGCTAAGCTAAAACACTGACTGTCTAGTGACTCGATTATCTTTCAAATAAGAATTTACTTTAGCCATAAGCTCTGTTTCCAAAGTGAACTGCTTTGTAGTATTAAATAAAACAAACGTTTGTTTATTATCTACTATTTTGCCTGCATTTTCCGGCTTAGTGTAATATTTTTAGTCTATCACTGTTAATTCTGGGATTGTCTTATCCACTAAGAATACACAAATTGCTGCTTGAGGTTTTTGCTTAAATAACGTATCTAATGCATAATTTTGGTGCTTACTATTAAGAACAGCCTTTGTGTTTTGAGAATGACACTTTAGCATGTTGTCTTTAGGTAGCTCACAGAGGTTTGGAACAGAGCTGCCCAAACCTCTGTGTACTTCTTAATATTCTCTATGAAATGTATGGCTGTTATTTTCAAAAAAATACAAAATGTCTGGATGTTGTTTATGTAAAAGTTTCTGAAAATATGTGACAGAAATATGTGACCTTTCATTTGAAATATCCCCCCCTGACCTCAAGAAGAAATTTAAAATACTTTTTTGTAAGATTTAGGATTCAATGAAGAGGTTTTTTTTTTCTCTTGAAGATTCTTATCAGCTAAACTCTGTCTTTATTACATTCTGAGGGTCTTTTGAGGACAGGAAGAGATGCATTTGGACACTTCCTTGTGATTTTAAAAGATACACAGCAGGCAAACACAGCGAAAACTCAAATAACAAATGTCGCTGTGTCTGTGTGTGCTGTCTGGGGCCAGAGAGGAGAATTTTAAATTAGTTTATATTCATAAAAAAATTCCTTAGTGATTTACTTTCTTACACTGAAGGAGGGACCCAAGTCAAAAAAATTTTTAGAGAAAAATAAGAGACTTTGTATTCTTTTGACTTGAGCCAGTATACAACCATCCAAAACTCTTTAGAAACTTTCTACACAACGTTTGTAAACACCAACACCCTTCAAAGTGTTGGCCACTTTTGTGTGTATCTGTGTATCTTTCAATTTCTTTCGGGTAAACAAAATCTAAATAAATCTTTATTTCATTTCATGGAAAGCACTTTTCCATTGTTTATTGACATTTAAAATACTCTTATATTAACCTTATTTGAATGACACTAACAAACAAAAAAACAAACAGCAGTGGGCTCCTGAAAGACCTGCTAAAACACATTTAGTGTATTTAACACCCTCAGAATGTTTTAGAAGACATTAGGCTATTATGTGACAGCAGATCTT
>JAZGTK010001827.1:0-35816 GCA_036877625.1 Ambastaia sidthimunki | reverse complement strand
TGTAAAATATTGAAATATGTCTGTTATCTCAATCAGATAAAGGACAAGAGGTCGACCAGCTGTTGATGCATTTGAACAACCTTCATATGTACATATTTTAGAAGAACTTTGTATTTAAATGCATTTTCCTCTCTCGTACTATAAACGACGCTTTTATTTATTGCTTGCATGAGGCTGGATTGAGTTTTCAGATGAGTCTGTCGTCTGACTGACTTTGACCTTGGGGTAGACAGATTCTCCCACAGGCTTAAGCCAATTAAGTGCCGCCCACAAAGCAGCTGAGGAAGCCCAGCCCACTTCCTGCTGCTGACAGCTCTCAGCCCGCTTTCCTAAAATGAACCTGTCCGCCCTCAGAATGTGAAATCATGTCCGACGACAACAGAAACTGCAGTTTCAAAAGCCTCTTTCCTAGAAACAAAAACTGCCTGCCCAGCTAACAGGGAACATCCTCAGAACGTTGGCTATTGTTTCCTAAAAGTTCTCTTAAAGTTACCAAAAACTGTTCTTGCAGAAACATTAGTAGAACATTTTTATGGTATATATCATATATCTTAAAAACGTTCTTAAGTTGTTAGTGGAACATTTAAAAAACGTTACAAAATTTGAATTGGAAAATGTTGGGTTAACTTTATTTATTTGTTTTATTTTGAACATTCCAAGAACGTTAGCTGGGTGTTAAGACTATGGAGAAGCTAATATTTCCACACTTTTGTGTTACAGGCATTATTTATTCTTAGAAATTTTTTTCTTATTTCAGAATGAATCATATTTTGAACACTTCAGATCCAGCAGTCTTGTGTTTTGTGACGCATCCAGGCTTTCCTGTGGAGTGAGAGATGTCGGACCCATATATGTGTGTCTATAATGGGCTGCGTTGCTGAGCTTTCATTACAGGGCCATGCCAAGTGTAAACATCGGATCCTCACTAGAGGAAGATGATATTTGCCCATAGACAGGAAGTCCAGAGTTGGGTATTTGCTCTGTGTTTGTCTGCCATGAGCATGATATTAACTGTTTGTGTGCATTCCAGCTAACCATTTTAGGTTCTCAGAATGTTTCCTCAACATTTCCATAAACTATTCAAGCTATTTTATTTGTCTAATGTTTAAAATGTTACAATAACAACTTCAGAATAACTTTATTTGTTATATGATGTATAAAAATTATACTAACGTTAATGCAAGAACTTTTCTGATAACTTTGAGAGAACATTCGCCAAAGTTCTGAGAACGTTCCCTGTTAGCTGGGATGGCGAAACCAGAAAATGGCAGCCAATCAGAACGCAGCTTTGTAGCTTCTCACAACTAATAACTGTAACTTAGAGAGGCAAAATTTCAGGGTTCAATCAGTCCTTGCCAAGGCTGGAATGGATTTTGTAATGGTGTGAGAGTGAGTAGGAGGGTGGATATGATGAAACGGATCCTTTTTTGTTGTCTAGACCACGTTTGCTAACGGTGTGCCATTCAGCATTCTAACTTGTGTTTTGTTTTCTTCTGACTGGGAGAGAAAAGAGCACGAGTGGTATGAATATCAATGAGGGAAATCAATTCTTCAGAGCCTCTTTGGAACATTATAGAAATCTTTCGCCTGCAGTTTGCCGAATAAACTGAGCTTTGGGAAAACAAAACTCTGCCAAGTAGCGGATCAGAATATTAACATGAATTTATCTCTAATCAAAATGCTTCAACGTTTGATTTTAATTGAATAAGCGCTTCTGTGTGGGTTTGTGTCATAGCTTTGCTGTGGTCATGGATGTGTCCTGTGGAAACTGGGAAAAAATACTTGTTTGAGGAATTTACCAATACAGAATATAATGTTTGTAGGACTGGGTGGTATGAACAAAACCAAACGCCAGATTTAAAAGCAATAATGTCAGTTTTATAAGTGAAAGTTTTTTTATTAAAATAATTACTGTATATAATGGGAACCTGACAAAAATGTTGTCTGGTTTCCAGTTCTAATATTTCCTATTACAGTGATGATTTTGGTCATACTGCCACCCTCAATGCAAGCATAGTTTTACATTCAGTGTAAAGATGTCGTCTGTCTCCTCCTCTTCAGACAAGTGCTCTAAACATCAGAACGCTTCATTCACAGCAATGAGCTCGAGAGTGAGAAGAGAGCATCGTGGGTGTCTGCTGGAGGAGAGAGGATGGAGGAAGATGAATGAGTTGATGGAGAGAGAGAAAGATGAGATGATGGGTGCTTTGTGCTTAGTGGTGAGACAGAGGAAATGTCAGGGGCAAAGCATAATAAGGAAACAGACATTAGATTGTGCACACAGCCCGGGTTTTCATGGGCAAACAAACACGTGCAAAATTACTGCAGAAAGATCACAGCACTGACAGAAAAGTACCAGAAGGTAGTTCCTGTAGCTCAATTGGTAGAGCATTGTGTTACCAGAACAAAGGTTGCGGGTTCGATTCCCAGGGAACACACACTAATAAAATGTATAACTTTGGATAAAGGTACTTAAAGTTTGGATAAAAGTGTCTGCCAAATGCATAAATATTGTTTTCTTTAAAGTGCCATGTAAATACTAAGGTCTCTATTTAATAGGCCTAGGAGAGAGAGGCTCCCACCCATAAATTATACCCATGAATTGTGAATTAACCCACTGCCACGGTTGATTTTTAAAAGTAAGACAGAGAAGGACAGACTGAGAGAGACTGAAGATATAAATTGTGATGAGATTTGTAATTCCATCGAGAGAGATGTGATCCTACACTCTCGTCTGTTCATTTACCATTGCCAAGTTTTCACTCTATTAAACTGCAAACTGTATTAAAGAGAGAGTTCACTCAAATATTAATACAAATATGTTGCCATTATTTTACTCACTCTAATGTCACACCAAACAAACATGACTTTCTTCTGTGGACCACAAAAGAAGATATGTTGAGAAATACCTCATGTGACCATACAATTAAAGTCAATGGGTGCCACTGTTGTCTGGTTACCAACGTACTTCAAGATATCTTCTTATGTGTTCCTCAGAAGCAAAAATGACATGAGTGTTTAATATAAAAATCAGTATAAAATATAAGATTTAGCTCTTGCACTAGAGCCACCTTTTAGGGTGTCGTATTTACCCCAGAAGCCCCATCAGTGGGTCTCATTTACTCCATCAACATCAAAATATATAGGAGAAATAAAGACTTACCAGATATCTGTCTCTGTTTAATGAGACATCTCAACTTGTTAGCTCTCTGTTTGTGAATTGTCACTCTAGAGACCCTAACAGGCCTAATTGTGTTTTTGCAGAACCAGTTTGCATACCAGGATGGAAGCTTTGGCATGGAGGAGATGATGGCCACTATCCCGCGGGTTGTGGCTGTGTCTGCAGTGAGCCCGGCTTGTTCTGCTCAGAAGCAATCTGGGGCCCACCAGGGGGCCTCAGGGACCTCTGAGGTGTTTGAAGACAACCGCTGTAATGGCACGCTCAGGAAGAAGGCTTCACCCCGGGCCAGCACGGGTGAGGACAGCAGCGCTCAGCGGTACAGCGCAGACCCAACCGTGATGCTGTGCGAGCGAGGGGCCAGAGCTGAGACCGACCAGGACGGATACATGAGCGCCGTGCAGGACAAGAAGCCCTCAGGTACTTGGAATAAACTGGAATGAGCAAGAGTGGTGGAGAAAATCAATCTTGAAGAGCCCCTGTAGAGATCTATTAAGCTTGGAATTGTTCACTCAGGGTCATTTTTAACTAAACCTGGGTTATTTTGTTTGTAGACTGTTTATGCTTTAAAGTTTAAAAGGGCTGCTAACCTCACTTTAAAATGAGCTTAGTGTGAAAAGCTCTTTTAAATCTTGAGCCAGTTTGTGGTCGTCCTTGGAGAGTGATAAGCTATCAGCAGTGTTGGTAGTTGTTGGTGACCGCAATAAACAGTAGAATACTGTTGTAAACTGTGTTGAAGCACTTCAGCTGAAAGCCCTATTACTCATGCTTAGAACTTTGATTTACTTTAACTTTTCTTCCTCAGATTATCTCAACCCTGTGGAGGAGAATCCTTTTGTCACCCATCGCAGAAATGGTGAGGTCCACATTCATGAACGAGGTTACCACAGCGCCTCCAATGGGCAGCCCAAGGTGGAAGATGAATATGTCAACGATCCCCTTTACCTCAACACCTTCCATAACTCTGGGGAAAAGAGTCACGAAGTCCTGAGGAAGAATGGAGTCCCGCTGGCTCACACCACAGCAGCAGCCACAGTAGCAGCAGCAGCTAATTCTGGCACTTCCAACAACCAGAACCTTACCCAAAATGTGCCACCAGCAGTCTCCGGTGCCCACATCAGTGCACAGCCTCTGTACCAAGGCCAACAAAGCATCTCCACCCTCTCAGGCCACACCCTCCACTCCGCCCATCCCGGACACGCTCTTCACTCGACGCACACCTTCCATCCTGCTCACTCCGGGACCATCATGGCCGACAAAAAGCCCAAAAAGACATTCGA
Source organism: Ambastaia sidthimunki (assembly GCA_036877625.1). Taxonomy (NCBI): domain Eukaryota; kingdom Metazoa; phylum Chordata; class Actinopteri; order Cypriniformes; family Botiidae; genus Ambastaia; species Ambastaia sidthimunki. The sequence goes on along the minus strand of JAZGTK010001827.1, from coordinate 31,358 downwards.
CAATCCCGAGTACTGGCAGCACAGTCTTCCACCCAAGGCAACTCTGCACAACCCCGAGTATCTGCAGGACTGCAGCACACGCTTCTTCTACCGGCAGAACGGACGGATTCGACCCGCCGTGGCTGAGAACCAGGAGTATCTGACAGAATATGCCCTAAAGCCAGGCACGGTGTTGCCTCCACCTCCATACCGCCAGAGAAACACTGTTGTGTAGCAACATCTGCCAAAGGAAACAAGAGATAAAGTGGGAAAGATACAGGTGGAAAAAGAGTGAGAAAGAGACCTTCTCAAACATATTGTGTTCTCACCCTGGCTTTCTCGAACCAGCATCCCAATGTCTCCCTTCCTCTCTGAACTGGATTTAACCTTCAACGACCTGGAACTGATGCACTTGAATGAGCTTCTCCTCTGGAGGCATTGGTCACAGATGACCACATCAGTCAAAGCTCCTTCTTGCTTGTCCTTCCATCACCATTAAGACCTGTCTCCCCATCCCACCCCCTTCAGAAAGCTGTACAGGGACACTCTTTCATCATTTGGTAGATGTTACATTCAGTACGTGTATACAAGGCTCATACCACACTGTGTGGACATTTAAAGATAAAACAAAAAATTCAACATGGTTGATCTAAACAGCAGAGAAGAGTCATTCTTTTGTGCAATTACACTAATTCTGATTGTTCATCTTGTTGTAGGAGTTTGATTTAAAGCTACAGGATGATCTGTTGTAATTTATGACTTTAATTATCGTTGCTATTATTATTAAACACAGTGTGGTATATTATAGCAGTCCACACTGATATATGAGAAGACAGGTGTGTATGCAGGGCCATCGTCCAGAGCAGATAACCTGGAATATTGTCCCAAGCCCTGTGACAAAAGGCCTGCTAAGAACCTCTGGTACATCAGGTTCTGTCCTGGACCCCTGAACTTAAGCAATGTCCTTGGTTGTATGCTAAAGCTGTTACATACAAACGTGTGCAATGCTGTAGTATTGTATTAAGGCACTTTTTCATCTTTTTTCCATTATAGATTTTTAATCTTAACACTTTTGAGCCATTCTCTCTTCATTGTCCAATACATAAGACTGGATTTATTCTCCACTTGTTTGTACACTGACAACAGTCCCGCAGTCCACAACAGACTTCAGAGCGGCACAGCAGCAAAGCAAAACAGCCTGATAAAGAAAAACAGTCCATGTTGCAAAATGCTACCAGTAACTCTCATATAAGCCGCATCTGAAACGCAGAGACCAGGCCTTACTGCAGCCTGCTACTCAATCAATAACTTCATAAGAACAGATCAGCGGCCGTCTACTGTAATAATGTTTTATTGTTGATCTCGCCAGCATTGATCTGTATTCTCACACAGTTGTCACCTTAAGGTAGCCGTCCTTCAGTTTTGCCATTTAATGTGGGAAAATTAAAACCCAAGTTGATAAACTGGGTCTATTTTGAACTTACGAGCTAAAATCAATACAAGCGACCAAGATGTCCGTTGATGTCCATGTAGACGGACAGGTGCCAAATGGATATTTACACAGCTACAGATGCCCAGGTGTGCACGGACCACCCGACAGCACGGCACCTGGCTCCACTTCTGAAATTCAGCCGGAAAACTGTTACAACTGTATAAACTTCAAAAATAAGATGAATATCAAAAACCATGTGCGAATACATCGAACAGACTTCAGATGCACAAAACCTGCAGATGGACCAGGACTGCAGCTTTCTTCAGCTAGCTGTGTTCATAAACAACGTGAGGCTGGAGACACGTGGAATAGAACGCAGGAGTACCATCATGCCATGAGGAACAATGAGCATGTAGGAACGTAACGCTGGCCTCCGGGCTAGAGATGAGTCTGCGTCAAATCTGTCATCATTTGAACTGTCTCTTGTAATGATTTTCTATATGGAATATAAAAGTTCCAAAAAACACATGGAAGAAACTATAAGGAGATTAGAAGGATAACTTGTTAGAGGTTAAAGACAAACACATTCTTCATCTTAAACTTGGACATGGACCACGTCATCGCAGTTTCTAAGGCCAGATTTGTGTATAGTTTTGAACACTGCCAGACACTTTGTTTTTTTGCTGAGAGAAATGATGAAATGTGAGATTGGTGGATAAAGGGGGTGTGAGATTGGTTTTATAGCACTTAACAGTCTGGCACGGCCGCATGAGTTTGCTTTGAACACCAACAGCACTGGTTGATTTATTATGATCACAGCCCACATACGTTTGTTTTGCTGCGTCATGTTTTTATGTGTGTTTTTGTGTGAGAGCGTGTGCTTACCAATATGAAGGTTTTGGGCTACATGGAGCACTTTAATTAATGAACATAACAAAGGTAGAAAAAGAGAGATTTTTATTATGGGTATCACACTTCCCATGCGATAATAGATTAGACAAATGACACTTTTGGCTCTACTGAAAACAAAATCAGGGAATTTTAGTAACGTGCTGTGATTTTGCCAAACACAGATGTTTACTAATGGAAGTATTTATCGCAAGCGTTTTACCTGTCAAGCTTTTCACCGAAATAATTCTCTGCAAGTCCGTCTCTGGCTAAAAGCAATTGCTTAATATATTGATATAAGATTTGAATATGATTATTAGGCACAATAATATAAGACACTTTTATAAAAAAACATAAGATACTTGAAATTACTTTGTTTTAGCTCCTGTAGAGTTTGAGAAAACTTGTTTCACAGTTATGAAGTAAGTACAGTGTGTAGAATTAAGGCCATATGATATTTCTGTTCATGTTTATATTTGTGATAAGCCCAAATGATTAAATGCATAGTTATATTAGGGTTTTTGGCTAAGGATGTGAAATAAATATTAGCTCCTGTCCTGGAGTGTTGCAGTCCTGCAGTTTAGCTCCAACCCATTTAACAGAGAACGTTCTCAGAACGTTGGCTAACTTTCTTAAAAAGTTCTCTCAAAGTTTATGAAAAACATTACTGCAGTAGCGTTTGCATTTTTTTAAACATTTTATATCATGTATATATATCAACATTCTCAGCACTATCACAATAACATTTTTAACATTCTGTTACTAAATGTAAATTTTAAGGAAACATTCTTACAACATAAAATTGCTGTTGGATTACGGTTGGAAGTAAACTCTGCAGGACTGCAGCTCTGCAGGACCGGAGTTGAATAGCCCTGACCTAAGATATCCCTGAAAATACATTTAGCTGCTATTGCAAGTAAACCCTGTCAGTTAGCACAGGTGTGATAGAGACAGAGGAGCCTGTTGCGATGGCATGAAAATAACTGTTGTGCTTGAACTACTGTTAGCTCAGTTTGTTTTGCTGTGTGGCCTGGAGATGGAGGTCAGAGTCTCTAAATCAACTTATGTAGCAAAGCTGCTGAGAACACCGGGTGACTAGAAACTAAATCACGCTGAAAAGTGAGGAAAAACTCCACCAATGAGAGAGAAAGAAAAATATCTGGAATGTGTGATGACGCTTGTACTGTTGCTGTAGAAAGAGAATTCATGCACTGCTGTCTGTAAAACACTGGAAGATAAAACAGATCGAAGGTTTGAACTGCACATCACTGGTGTAACTCACTTTTATCTAGAACAACTGTTAGAAAAAGAACTTGTGTGTGTGTGTGTATATATATATATATATATACAGGATTTTAAAAGGGGCTTGAATATGTTCATTAATGTGAGGAGGGATGAGATATCGGTGAAGGACTCTGACTTTATGTTCACACTTTTTTAAATTGCATTAAATGAAACATTTTCAAATATAATGAACATTAATTGATCACATAATTATTAAAATGATTTGAATCATGTGATTAAATACACATGGAATCCCCATTCATGTTTAATTGAACCCTACAACTGTAAGGGTGTTATCATGGCCCTCATATTTTAGTATTGGGAGGCAATAAGCTTTACAAAAAAAAATATTATATTTGCATATATATTCTTGTTCTTTTAGGTTTCTATAATTATATTGCTTTAAAGTGGGGTGCTTATGGTATGGTATGGCACTTGTTGTTTGGAAGCCAGGATTAAATCGGTGGTGTGGACTGTAATGAGGGCCTGCTAGGATCTGTACATTTTAGCGACGGCCCTCAAATTAATTTCAGTATTTCTGTATTGAGTTGCCAACCTTTGTTGATCTGATCAAGTACTTGCATATCAATAGTGAGATTTAGAAGCACCATGGAAACCAGCACTGCGGTTCCTTCTGCGTCCTTATTGCTTATTTATTTTGCCCTCATCATTTTTGTCTTTTTGGATAAGCTTACTGGAACTTACTTTGCATGTGACCATGTAGTGGGAAAGTACCGTTAGATTAAGCACAGTTAAAACATCATTTTATATCACAAGGAAGAACTCATCTTCCCACCACACTGACATCTGGAATAAATGTTCCTCATAATTTTACTACTGTGTGTCAATGAGAGAATGTGAATAGTATTTTTATAGACAGTTGAATTGGCCAGATGTATTTGTAAATAGCTGGGAAACTCATTTCTCTTTTTGAACTGACTTTTTTGGTTTCATTTTCGTTTTTTCCACCTATATTGTGTGTGACCAGTTATTCTTATTTGATGGCTGTATATATCTGTATTTTGAACAGCACATATTTGATTTTGTAGATCTTGCAGGTTCTTTTAGTAATTTTGGTGTGTTTTTGTGACTGTATGTAGCCCAGCTTGGTGCATTTTGTGTTTTTTAACCTCTGCCGGGCTGAAGAGGCAGGGGAAGTTTTCTTTTAGTCAGGTATAGCCTCTCTCCTCTCCATCACATCACCCCACATCCTCAGTTTTCTCTTTTGTACAGAATCCAGCGAGGGGAAACTGCAGTTCTGTGACTATAGCATCTCCCAGGATCTCTCTGAACTGACTTTAGACTTTCCACGATTTTAGTTCTGGTCACATCAGTAGTGTGTGTTTTTTTTCTCAGTATAGAATTCATATTCATGCTTCAGTCCCTAATTTTCTCTCACCGCTGAAGCCCAACCACACTGTTGACCCTCTGGGCTCATGCTCAGCCCAGGGCTATAAGCGCAAACTCGGTTAAAGATGACCACAAAAGCAACAGTTAGTTTCTCTACTTCCTTCCCCTGACCTCCCCCCCCATCCCCTGCTGTCAAATGGACTAATTCATGCTGTCAAGTGGACTAATTGCCTGGAGGGTTCGTTTGGTCACGACGATTTTGAGTGGCGGCTTGTCAAAACTAAAGTCAAGTTGTGTCGTTCTTGATCCAGGCATGAAGAGAGAGTTGAGGAGTCTTTGGTTTGAGTAGCTCATCTTTCCTTCACGGCTTTCTCATTCCCCAGAGCTTGAGCATTTAAATACTGTTCCACAGTTTTGTTACCTGAATCTATATTTTTAATTTAATATAAATAAATACAACACCTGGTATGTGAGTCTCTGTGTTTTTTTTATTTCAGCACATCCAGCGTTCTGTATACGTGACATTAAGATGACGCCGAGATTTTTTGCTTTCTGAATGTCAAAATCTGACATTTTTTCCTCAGCATTTTGAATCTCTTGATGGATGGATAATTCAGAATTTCACGCTCTCAAAATCAGATGTAATGGTTCAGAAAGCTTTCAGTTTTTTACAAACACGTCCTACAACCTTTCTCAACGTCATGAAAAAGCAGATGTTACATCAAAAGGTCAACGTGAACCGGTCGTAGATGTTCACGAGCGAGTATTCATCACAGTGATTGTTCCACACTTAGTGAGGTCAGAAATCTCGTTTAACTCAGAATAATTATTAATATCAGACATGATGAAAGTTCTTGCACTCTTGCTACCAGAATTGCCTCGCAACCATCTCAAAAGTTAAGAATATCCATGACAGTCAGACAAAAGATGATTATTTGTGACGTATGCTTGTGCATGATAGATTCTGCTCTTTTCCTGGCAATGACATTTTATGGCATTGTCACCGAAAATCCAATATTGTAAGTGGGTGTGATCAGTATTGTTTTATCATTTTTCCCCTCATACGGAGTCAAATCACTTTCCTCAAGCACATAATTGCATGTGATGGATACAATCCATCATTGTTACACCCCCCCTTGCTTTCTGACATTCCATATGGATTTTCCCAATGAGATCATCAGAATCTCTGGATCTAAACATGGTCTGATCTTTCCAGCTGTGATGGTTGACTGCTGCTGTTTTTGCACCTGATGTTCTTTATTGTCCTAAAGCATCTTTTAGATCCAAAAGTTTTAGGAACTTTTAGAGAATTCAAGCCAACGTTCTGAGAACATTCCATGTTAGCTGGGTGTTCTCAGGTTCATTCAAATCAGGTCCAGACATCACAGGTTTAAAGAGGCAGTTCACCTAAAAAGTTTAAAGCATTCAAACAGGTTTGGAATGACTTGTGGCCTGTAGCTCGAAATAAATATTATATATATAAAAAGTTAAAGTTTAATTAAAATGTTTACGAGTTTTGTAAAAGTGTCTATCCATAAACTCAAATTCTAAACAAGTTTCTTTTAATGATCTGGCCTCTGTTTTTAAACTTATACGTAAATAATAGCTTTTAAAAGTCACAGTCACCCCGGAAATGTACTGAAACTGTGATTATTAATGAAGCAACTGAACTGGGGCGGAGGGCAACGCGGTTCTGTTTCACAACAGAGTAAAAGCCCAACGCGGAGTCGAGCGTCTTCATTTCCATAAAAGCAGAGATAAATGTTGTGCTTCATCATGTGCCAAGAACCGAGAAAGTGTTCCATGCAGAAGACATTTTCCGTCTCAGATCATCTTGTTTTTTACCATCTCCTCCCTTTTTCATAACATCCCAGGCTACGCAGTCTAGTGTTACTGAAAACCCTGTCACTGCGTTCTGTGATTGAGTGGGCCCGGTATAGACCACTAAGCAGAGAACGACTTCCCCTGAGAGCTTTCATTATAGAACGCATATTACATTCCCTGCAGTGGAGAGATGAGGCGGGAAAGCCACCAAGCAAGAGTCTTTCATTTTCCCTCAACGCGGCCGTCTGCATGCCTCATCCTACAGGTAACCTATGAGCCACTCTCCGGAGGAATCTCATTGACTGAATCCCATTACAAAATATAATTTTGAACGTAACAGACTGATTGCCACCAAACGCTTTTGCGTTTTTCATGTGGGATATTTTTCTTCCTGCTGCGGTTTTGAGCAATGCTGTACTACTCCGCTAATCAGTAAAAATGGAATAAAACCTCATTTATTACTTGGTATGATATATTACAAGCTCACAGTAAATGCTCGCGAGATTTTCCATCAGCTCATTAATATAGGTGCTGAAAATCTCACACACTTTAAAAGAGTTTGTCTGCATTAACCCTCAGAGGAACGCTGTAGCGAAAATGCAACACATTTAAAGCAATTAAATAATACATATTTTTTTACTGTTTTATACGACTGTGTTTAACAGCAGCTCACGCTGTGAAATGTATCAAAGCAACAGTTTGGCAGGAAAATATTAACAATTTAAATCTTCCAGCATGTCAAGCACGTTACTTTCTAACGACAGTGATGCTGAGTTTAAATATTTAAAATTGCATCCATCTGATCAACTCTGAAAGTAAATGTGTATTCTGAGGTAACAGGTGATAAGAAGAATGTTTCCAGGATCATGAAACTTATCAAATATAATCTCAGAGGAATTAACATGGGTTTGATTTTATGAACATTTCTGTCTCTTACTCTGCTGGGAAGAATTCTCAAAGAAATCAAAGCACGTTCTTCTGTATTTAATTATAACAGTAAGGTTTTTAAAATGTGTGCAATGTTGAGACACTTAAGTAATACTTACCTCAAAACAAAATCTGCATAAACATCAAGAATTTAATAACCAATGGCTTAAAAACACTTTTCTTAGAGGAAAACAGCATAATGAATATCAAATTTGCATCTTTGAGGTGTAATCTCTAGTCCTGGTATCCTGGTAGACCTCAGCTGACAATATAGTGGCAATGCAATGTTATATATATGTGTGTGTGTGTGTGTGTGTGTGTGTGTGTGTATTTATATATAAGAGAATATATATAATATAATATGGAAAAAGGAAAAAATACCAGTCATTGCTGGTGTTTTGTTGTAGAATAATTAATCATGTGTTCTGTATAAGATATGTTGTTTGGTGTTTATTTGTTTGCTTATCTTCTGCTTACACATGTAGACCTGTGCTATTTCTCCAGCTTCACCACCCGCAGCTTCTCACGGCCACTTTATTACCACGGGAATCACTGAAGTGATGCATTGGTTTCAAGCGATTACCCATGATGAACAGCGAGTGCAGCGTCACCTCAACACCACACAAGCTGAATGCATCTGCACTGAAACTCCACCATGTCTTACGTGTGAAGATATACAGCAAGTATCTTGTATCAGCACTTAGGCACAAACTTTCATCCTTATTCTGTACATATTCTTTTTTTATTCTGCAGTAAGCAGATCAGACGGCTGATATATCCTACACAGTACGCATGAGAAATATAATCTGACATTTTTTATTCTGTGGTTACTGTGTAAGTTTAGCCCCAGCTGCAGTCTTCAAAAACTGTGATGATTCTGTTACCTGCTATTTTCATAAACCTTCATAACTGCAGAGAATCAAATTTCAACTTTTTGATGAAACTGAATGTGGGGTTTGAATATTTTTAAAAGACACTTGCAATGTTCAGAACTAAATACTATAGCCTTTTGGTTTTTGTATAGACCTACAGCAGTCCACGCAGGACAGGGGTCTCCAGGTAAACTCTGCAGGACACTGGCCCTGCAAGAGTGGGATTACACACCCCTGGTCTATACCAACTGCTTTTAAGAATATAGTATGTAAAGCAGTATGCATACAGCTAACAGTGTAGGTGTTGGTTGTATATCATCACATGACCTCATGTACCCCATGCCCCACTCATAGTGGTAATGAGACACTGAGTTGCTGAGGTAATAAGCATGGAGTTTTCCAGATTATGGGTTTCCATGGGCAGGATGTTGCCTTGGAAGGTAGTTGTTTATATGGGCAGTGAGTAAGTTCACAAGTTTTCAGAGCAGAGTTTAAATCACTACCAGGCCGGATTACTGCCCTATCCACATACTTACCCAGCCTTTGAAACACCCATTTCCACCCAGGAGCAGTAAGAGGAGAGGGGAGAGTGCAGCGGGAGCCAGACTCAGACTCTGAGCACAATGTCTCATTAGTGTGAATAGAGAATGATGCGGCCTCATTTTATTCATCACACAAATGGAGAGATGAAACGTAAACTGTGAGCACAGAATCCTCTGTCAATTTACAAAGTCTGCTTTTTGTTTCTGCTTTTTTCCAGCACACTCTTGCTTCTTAAGCCGCCATTCTTTTCCCTTTTATGACGGAAGCGTCGTTAGAAATGTTCTTGTCTCTGTTTTTTAATCACACGGTCTCATTTTAAGCGCAACGAAGAAAATTACCCCAATTATTTCTCTCACAACAGGATGATTCTGCAGGTCAGCTCCATCCTCAGGTGCTGCTTTTAATCACAATTAGCAATCAGGAAACAGCCGCCATGCAAAGCTGTGGCAGGACGTGCATTCGCATGTTTGTCTTCGTAATTACCGCCGCGTCTGTCTGAACGCGCCGGGCTGAAGCGAACTGATCTCCAGACGTTCGTGTTCTCATCCTTCTTTCTCTGTGTAATTGTTCTGCGTCTTTTTTTTAACACATGGCTCCTTCTAAATGAGCTGAGTTTCACCGCTCGCCCGTGGGCATGAGAGCTGGAGCTGAAGACTGAGTGCTTAAGTCCCATCAGCTTCATTTTTCAAACTGTGCTTTTGGAGAGGACCTGAGTGCTTTTGACATCAGAGATGGTTGGTGCAAATGTGTAACTTTGTAATTTAGGTGAACACCTTTTAGCTTCACACAAATCTACAAAAAGTGGTCTGGGGTACAGTTTATTTACATTTATGCATTTTGGACACATTATGTTATTTTAAGTGCTTTTTTCCTATTATAAGCGAGAAATTGGCATCATAGGTTTGCTTTGTAAGATTTTCACAGCAAGAAATTTCCTGTGCTAGTACATACAGTGCTGGGCTGCCTCAAACTCATTCAGACTGAGCAATCAAACCAAGTGTGAAAATCGTCTAAATGACCATCAAACAGAACGTTGAATGATAGTTTTAAAGTGTTGCCTCTGATCACAACAGTGTCACCGCTTAAAAAATATGTTTGTTAACAATTTGGCAGCTGTGTCGATCAAATCTTGACCTCATTTCTTATCAGTTTGTATGTAGAAATGACTCACACATCCGATCTCTAATGTTAAGCCAAGATTCTCTTTTACTGCTTGACAAGCAAACATCTCAAGATGTGGCCTCCCTGCCCGCTGATGCCAACAAACAGCTCTCTTATGAGGCATGAGTCACGGCTTCCACGCTTCAAGTGGGTGATGAGACACCGCAAGTCAAGAGGGACCCGGGAGCCCCTCTGAGGAGACAGCCAGAAGAGCCTGCCTGCATGAGGAAAAGCCCAGAGGTCTTGCTCTCATCCCAGGTCAGCAGTGTCCTCCTCTTCATCACCCCTCATCACCGCCGCTTGCTTTCTGAGCTCTGTGTAGTTTCTGAATATAGTTGCCAGCCCAGAGAATGTTTTTGTCTTTCCATATATCCCATGAGAATAAGCAATGAATGGAAATTTATACAATGAAAAATGCAAGGCATGAGGAAATGTATTCAGTCATGAACTCTGCTAATAATGCGTTCACTGCTTTAGATAAATATTCCAACAAAAAAGACAAAATGGCACATGCTGAATCCAAAATAAACATCCTTCCCTTATAATCCACATTCGCCCTCGATCCCTCACACATGCACTCTAATTATCTGCTGGGAAGCAGCTAAACTAAAAGTAGTAAAGCTTCCAAATTAGCATTTTCAGTGTCATAGCCGCTGTGCTTTTTCAAAACAGAGTCGCTTTCTCAGTAAGGAGTAACAGAACACTCTGAATGTTAAAAATCTGATCGTTTTTAGTTCAAACGGTTCCTTTTAACAAATTAATTTAAAACCTGATCGGAGTTTTTTAAATCATCGCTCAGTCGTGTTGCTACATGACACGTTACATTATCTTTTTATAGCGAAAGATTTAGCAAAATGCTGCTATTGAGCACCATGTGTTGAATTTAGTTCTGTAGATGAAGGTGTTTCAGTAGTAAACTAGCTTTATCAGTCAACTATGAGTCGCTGGTTGTGCTACACAGGTTTGCAGCTTTAACTGGTAAAATGTACACTAGTTAATACACTTTACCAGGTACAGCACTATTAGGCTACACTGTGCTGAGGTCAGTTACCGCTACAGGGCAGTTGGTTTAAAGACTCTTAAAGAACAACTGCACACTGTTTCTATTTTAGGTTGTAAGAACGTTTCTCTAAGGTTTCCATTAAGTAACAAAAACAATTTAGCAACGTTTAAAATGTCCAGTTTTTTAATTCTGTAACATTTTTAAAACTTTATAAAACTACTTAAGAATAATGTTTTTGATATATGTATATAATGTTAACAAAGTTCTACTGCAAGAACCTTGTAATAATTTTAGGAGAAGTTTTAGAGAACGTTAGCCAATGTTCTGAGAATATTCCCTGTTAGCTGGATGTGCACCTGTGGCCCGGTCTTCCACTGCTGGGTGGAAAATATTACAGCACAAACCAAACTTACAGTATGGGAGTTTCCTGAGAGCAGCAATATTCCCACAGGAAATATGTGAATGTCATCCGCAGTGTTATTGGGTTTTAACAGTAATAACCGTTTCAGCACTGGGTCTCAAGTCAACATTTCTCCAGCTATGGCCTTTCAGCTAAAGGAAGTGTTGGTAGTCATTTCAGAGAGAAAGCTTGTGTTCAGTAATTGCTGCTGTGCTCAGGGCCATTACGAACAGGCCGAGAGCCAAAGCGAGCTGCTAATGCACGTCATTAGCATGTCCCATCCGTTCATGAACAGCCACTCGACTGCGGCGCTCACTGCACGTTTGCGCATGCATGCGCTTGCATGCGCTCTAACGGAACGATGGGATTGGATGAGTGATGTCAGTGGCTAATTTATTTTCATTCTGTTTAGCCTCTATGCCCTGTCAGCCAATCTGTGACAAATTAGCCCAAAATCTGAAATATGAAATCAACCATGACATCACTTAATTAATTTCCCAGCATATTATCATTTCTTATTGTAAAACTTGCCTCTAAGCAGAAAACTGTGGGTGTTGAAATCACCAATGACCTCACACTTTGTACTGTATATATTCTGGATAACCATTAGCAAACTAATATCACATGCACATTTTTATTTTCAGACATAGCAAACACTGTAAGTATAGTCAGTGTAGACATCACATTTAACATAGATTCACTGAGATTATTTGGAAAGATAAATATTCAGTTTTCTCATTGTCTTCAGCTGACAAGGCATTACTTTTAAACATGTTTATGTGACATTAACAATGAGTTTTTGTTATCATAACTTTGTTAGCAACAAATAGGAATCGTGTGAGTTTCAGAACAAGATATCTCATCTACACATGAGCTCATAGCTGCCCTTTGACAAATACATCTGGACTACTGGGTAAGGTTATTTAATTAATATTCTTAAGCCAACCTGAAAAAGGTATATAATGTGTCCCCTACATGTATTAGATTGTTCCTTCAGTCCTGATATATAACTATGATATATCATCTTCTTCCTCTTATCTCATTCCACAGGCAGACTTCAGCAATGGATGTTTTTTATAGAATATTCTTATGTTGCATAACTGTACTTTCAATTACCTCTGTTTCAGACAAGCCCGTGGCTCTAATGAAGGTTCACACATACAGACATACAGCATTATGAGATAAGTATGCCCACAGACAGCATAAACACACAATCATGTGTCTCAGTGCAGACAGAAGCCCTGCAGATCATTAGCACGTTTGAAGAGATGCTTAGCTCCACACTTTGCACTTAATTTACCACAGAGTTTTGTTTACTGTACCATACGAATGATTTGCCCCAGGCGGTGATAAATAATAGTTTTTCAGAACAATAGATAAAACTATCCCTCACAGCTAACATGGAACATTCTCGGAACGTTGGCTAACACTCTCTAAAATTCAAGTTATTGCAAAAGTTCTTGCAGTAATGCTAGTGGAACGCTTTTAACTTTATATATCATACATTCAAGTTATTGCAAAAGTTCTTGCAGTAATGCTAGTGGAACGCTTTTAACTTTATATATCATACACGCTCAAAAGTGTTATTCTTAAATTGTTAGTATAACATTTAGAAAACATTACAGAATTTAAAAAATGTTTAAATAATGTTCTTACAACAAACCATAATGTTAATACCACGTCTGGAAGTTCCTAGGACATGCAAAATAACATTTTTAACATTTTTGTTACTAAATGGAAACATTAGGGAGGCGTTCTTACAACCTTAAAATGTTTGGCTTTAAATGAAAGTGAATTCATTCATTCAGCATATTTGTAACGCCCACAGGCAGCTATTTTCAATCATGCAAGTACAAATACCAAAATTCCACTTCATACAACAGCACGTTAAACATCAAATATCTTCTGATTGGCTGTGACTGCATCAGCTGTTTCGAATTCATTGCGGACAGATAAATTACTTGTTACTGGAAACTTGTCTTGTGTCTGGTTAAGACACAGTGTTATTATTGTAAGTCTAGTTTGATTTCCTCTAGTTTGCTTCACACAAATATTCAGAAGCATTTGTTGAACATGTTGCTCTGAATTCTCACTTTTACATGTCTGTATATCAGACAGTCCTGCTGAGAGCTCTTCTTATCTGAATCCATTACTTACTGTCCACACTTGTGTTTCTGCTATCTGTGATTATTCCTACATACAGCATTGAATTTTTGGACTAATTTCCTCTAAGCGTGTAAGAAAGACCGTATAAATTACAGCTTTTACACAATTTATGGCAACATTATAATGAGTTGTGTTGGTTTGCCATCAAAACTGTTGTTGAAAACAAGAGGGTTATTTTTGTATTGTTTATCTTTGAGGGGCTAATTGAAGTGTCAGAATTCATTATACAGGCTGTGTCCTCTAACCGTCCAATGGCAAACGACAGCATCAATCTCTCTCTCTCTCTCTCTCTCGCTCTCGCTCTCTCTCTCTCTCTCTCTCTCTCTGTCACCTCACAGCCTGACTTTGTGTAGGAATATAAATCTGTCTCAGTGCTTTCCCTTCATCTTTTCAAACCTATTTAAGACCTCATCAGGGCATTGTGCTGGACCTCTGTATGTTTCTGAAGACTTTATTTACATGAGATCAATTACATTTAGTGCAGATGTTTAATTAAAAATGTGATACCCAACAAAACCCTGTTCTTAAATGTCCTGTTGCAGGAAATGACATATTTTTGATGAAAATACTTCAGAACAAATATTTCTGTATAAACAAATGGTCTTAATGTTATTTTGTCTCACTCTACAACGTTCTTTTCTATTACAAAATTGCAAAAATCTGCATGACAATATCAAAAGACGGTTTTAAAGATATCAACCCATCAAAAGCTTGATCCTGTTTCCTCAAAAAAAAGTGTGATATTGTAAGACATTCTCAACCTTCTACTAAAGTTTCACACTCCCAATCATATTGTGCTAACACTTAAAATGTCAAAATAAATGTGCTACTATCCCACACAAATGAGGGGCATGAAATGTTATTGCTTTTCTCATCTGCAGATAAATCAAAGGTGATGACATGTTAATCCAAGCTGATAGACTGATGACATGTCTTCAAGACATTCTGCCACCTGACAAATGGCTACTGTATGTTCCACTCGCTCTTGTCCTGCTCTGTTCTGCAGTCCTGTAATTGCCATTTAAAAGTTTTTAGGGTTAAATTGATGGATGTCAGGCTGAACTGTGCGTTACGTCCTTCGATTGCGCTTTAATTTATCCTGACATCAATCATTTACCTCGTGCACTTCATCACGGACAGCTTCTGTCTCTGAAAGAGAGCCTGAGCTCTCCAGACTCTGTCCTTGCACCTGCAGCACTGAGGAATTCTCCAACCATCTCGTCCCATCAACCAAAGCAAGTCACGTTAGATATTTTTCACGAAAGATAGTCTCGCCTTAATGCATGTATCACAAATTAAGCTGCCAAAACCTGTACAGTAAATACAGTACAGTAGACCTACAGTAAATAAATTGATGTTTTTGAATATGGTAAATCTTCCACTGAGGTAGGTTGGAAATTCTCATACAATAAGATCTTACAATTACTAATAACGTTACTAGCAAAATAACAAGCATTTCGTTTTATTTACCAAATAAATAAAATAGTACTTGTAGTAAAAATACTAATTATTCTTGAATAATAAAAGGCAAACAATTATTCAAACTATTTTAATGTATTTATAACGCTCATTAATAATACATATAAATATAATAATATATATAATTACCACTATTTTATAGTGAAAGACAGACAAAGAGATCGTCTGTATTGGATTTATCACGTATTGTTTACGTGCAGGCAGCTTTGACACGCCCCCTTACCTTTCGGGAACGCCCATTTCTCGGACCTGCAGCGACACACGCTTGACTCTTTCTCATTCATGTGCAATGATACATTTCTACTGAGTCAAATTAATATGAAGACTTTAGGGCCATGCAATGACCGAATTGCTTCGGCAGTGAACGCGGTAAGCGGTAATCTACTGTAACTAGCGCACTAACCTGCATTTCAACAGAAGTATAGTCACCTAACTAGTATGCATGAGCTGATATATTCAGTGTTAAAAACGTGTGTCCCTTATTTTAAGATCGATACGACCACGCTATTGATTGAACTTTAATCAATGGCTAACATGAAAACAAAGAGAAAGAAAGTGACGTTGTTTTGCGGGTGTCGGGCGTGTTGAGTTGTTTCTGCCGTGCTGTGCAAACCTTTGCTCCGCTTTGTTTGTCTTCCTCTGCTGGCAATTACATTCATTAGTCAGAGTACGTGTGATACAATCATGAATTAAAACAGTCATTAGCGCAAGCAGCGCAGATGAACGCAAGGATTTGACTGTCTCCATACTGATGACTCTTCTGCTGGGACCTGATGTACAGTAATCTCACATCTCCATGTCTTGCTGTAGAAACAGTGCTGGAAAAACTCAGCTTGTGTTTCAAACACAGACAGACTTTAGCTTTAAAAGATATGTGTTAATAAAATGTGTGTAGAAATAAGAAAAATAAAATTAATATAATGTTTTTGGTAACACTTTATAATAAGGTTCCGTTTGTTAACATTAGTTAATGCATTATCTAACATAATCTAACAATGAAGATCTATTATGTATATGTATCTTTGTTAATGTTATATTTGTTTATTGTTCGTTCATGTTAGTTCATTGTGTCTAATGATACAACTTTAGATTTTTTAACATATTGGTAAATGTTGACATTAACTTGAAGAAAGATTACTAAATGCTGTAGAAGTATTTGTTAAATGTTAGTTCCTATTAACTAGTGTAGTTATCTAATAGAACATTATTGTAAAGTGTTACTTTTTTACCCCATAAGCAAATCGTTTTATCTTGTTTCTGTCCTTTGTTTAAATACTTAATATGTTTAGTTAAACAAAGGCTTAAACATCATTTCACGATGACCATTTATATAAATGAAAAAATATATTTAAAAAATACTGAATAAGAAAAAATAAAGAATGAACAACTAGTAATAAGCTTTGAGCAGCTAGATACCGGTTACTGTGTCCTAAAACACAGCTATAAGCTTAAAGTGGCTTTCCAGCAGGCTCTGCTCTCTTTGGTATAAGTTTGCAGTCTAATAGCGACGAGTATTATCTGGAGGATATGTGACACAGAGCTAGTTCTCTCTCAGGCTGAGAAATAAACAGCAATAAAGGCAGTCCTTCTTCTCTGGTAATGGTAGTTCTCCTCCAGGTCTCACCTGTGCTCCTCTGAGAGAGGGTTATGGTGTTGTGTTCTCCACCATGGCTGCAGGCTTCTGTGATTCTAAATTACTGCTGCACATGTACCACCAGAGAGAACCAGAACCAGAGCTCACCAAATCACAAATCCTTCATAATATTGTAATTATGGATGCAGGGGTGGACAACAAAGCCAAGAGAGAAAGAAAAGTGAGGACGAAGAAATAAGACCTTTGGTTTCACATTACCTTAAAACAGAAAAATCACCTGATTGCTTTTGTTTTGCCTGCAAATCTAACTGCTGTGTTCAGTTTTAACTCTTGTTAGTGTTCTCAAGCAAATAAATTGCCCTACAAATGTTTGCCCTGGGTTCTGAAGGGGTTACCATGGTTACTGCTGCTCTTGTAAGTTGGTAGACAGGAAGAAGGCTTGAGTAAGACTGTCCAGTGCTACAGGCAGACTTATCGCCCCCTTGAGGACAGAGAAAACATTACAGTGTTTCCACTTAAGGTCACAATGATATCAAAATACTATCTTTATTTTTATGGAATATGGTTTATTATAGAAAATTTATCTGTGAACATTATTATTTTACAAGTTCATGTGTCCTTCTCCAGGTTTTTCTTCGTCCAGACACTGTTTGTGTTTAACGTTATAGTTTGTCTCTGCATTGCTGAAACATTTCTTTTATTTACTCACTGCATTCAAACCTAATCCAAAAAATATTTGCGGTAGTGTATTAAATCTCCACTGATTATTTCATACTACATGATGCGTTAATACTTCAGGCTTGTAAATGAGCCGTACAGTTTTCTGTTTTAATTTTAAGTTAAAGTTTATTTTTAGGGTGTTGAAGATAAATATATCAGTGAATGAGTCAATTTTGTTGTATGATTAATTTCCCTTAATTAACAGTTTTGCATGTAGGGGATACCTGAAGGTCTTCCTCTTTGTTTAACCCCACTGTTGACTATTTATAAAGTTGATTCTGAAATTTAACAGCACACATGCATTCTGTATCTTGTGAAGTGTGCTCAGTCCAAACTATGTCCTAAAGTTTGTTTGACATGCTCACTGTTTGTCATTGATGATTCAGAAGGATGCTCACAAGCTCCCCATTGTTAACGCATTTAACTCCACAAAATTCTGAATTTAAGAAATTAATCCTTTTCCAATTCTTCATTGTGTTTACTTCAAATTCAGGTTGAATATGAATTCTGGATTCAGTTCTGAGCACTGCACAGCCCTGCTGTGAATCCCAGAAGGTGAGAATGAGAAGTTTATCGAGAACAGTTCTGATCTTACTTTAATTTACAGTTTAACTCTGTACCGCTGTGCTGTGTATTCACCTTTAGGAATCATCCACAGCCGCCGGGTCCACAGGGAAGCTCTACTGCTTATTTCCACACGAGTGTCTTCTCTGAGCTCCACCCAGCTGTTGAACCTCAGGGAACTGAAGTAAGTTGTGCACATGTAAATACAAACTCCATATTCTCTGTGATTCCCGCAGATAGTCATTAAGCCTCATCCTGACATTATAAGGACTGATGGCACTGAAGAGGTTGTAGTTAATGAAAGAAAGCAGACAGGGTTCATAACAGTACTCAGAATGAGACAGGTTGACATGACTGCCCAGCTAACAATTTTAGGTTAGAACGTTTGCCTAATGTTTCCATTAAGTAACAAAAACGTTAAAAATGTTATTTTGAATGTTCTAGTTTTGCTTAAAACATGAAAACATCCAGTTTGTTTATTAACATTATTGTTTGGTTTTAAGAACATTATTTAAACATTTTTTAAATTCTGTAATTCTGTTTTTAAAATGACTTTCTTTCTCTAACTACTTAAAAATAACGTTGATCTGTGTATATCTATCTATATAACATTAAAACTTCAGAGCCGCAGCAGAAATGATGGTGAGAAAATGACAATATTCATTTTAAGGTGAACTCTCTTTAAATGTGGTGCTCACTCAAAACTTCATCTCCATCTTTCTTCAGTGCAATACTCTGTGGAGACAAACAGGAACAAGTGTGATTATTACATTTATGCACTTGGCAGATGCATTTTTCTAGAGCCACCCGCAGTGAGTGCATTTAAGGTTCTATGCATTTGATCAATTCATGGGTTCCCTGGGAATCAAACCCGTTGCCTCACAAGCTGAGCTACAGGAACATGAAGATTATGAGAATGTCTGTGTCTATAATGCAGGTAGAATTGGACCTTTGGCGGTAATAAGGAGTTATTGGTCTGTTGACCGACGTCCGTGTTTGGTCTGCTGTGTGATAATGTCATGTAGAGCCGAGATCTGTCTAGATATAAGCGTGGTTTCATAGCTCTGAGGATTTCTCTGGAGGAGATGCCATTTGAAAGGTGCCAAAAGTTAGGCTTTGTGTGACAGGCTGAAACGCCCGCGGAGCTGCTGAAATTGACTTCAATATTGCTGTTAGTCAGTAAATAGAGCATTGCGCAATATTAGCTGCTATTTTTGCATTTTAGAGTGTTAACCGATCGTGTTATATGAGACGATAACCTCGGGTATCTGGAACAAAGAGCCTCTTTAGCAACGTCTCCAAAATGACAAATGTTTTATAAAAGATCTAAAAATAAGATGTAATATTCATTTTTTCCCTCCCATCTGCACTTATATAGATATTAGATATTGCAATATAGAAATATTATATAGAAATGGGATATTAAATTCTGCTCAAGGAAAATAAAGCCTGTTTTTAAGGCCATTCATATATTTGGCATTTACATTCTTTTCATGAGAATTAAGCACAATTTCCCACCCATTTCTCATTACAATAATGCAATGTAATCACATTGTATTTGCCGTGGTGCATTAGTGTAGTAATGATTTTAAAATACAGTAATGAGATGTTTTTAAAAATATATAGAGAATTAAACATCTTAAGTAAAGCATTTGGGTTCATTATAGTAGTTAGAATATAGGGGTATGTGTCCCATTTAGGGTTCATCTTGATTATATTATTTGTGTTTTTAGGGTGAAATCTGACCTGGATGTGTTTTTGTGAGATGAGTATAAAGTGTAAGGTTCTTTATTCTAGGAAAGCATGGCCACACACTTGCGACTTGTTTTTGGCACATTGGGAAATCAGCTTTGAAAATGACCAGCCTCTGTCATTTACTGCGGGGAGCACAGCGCCTGTCTTAATGTTGAAAAGCAAACAAACACACGCTGGTGGAGATTTAACCCCTGAGGCTGGATGTAACCTCGTCAGTAAGAATATTTCATATAGCACTGCAACTTTGAGACTCTGGAGTTTCATGGGAGTTTGTGTTTGTCTGTGTGTACACAGAGGAAAATTCTGCCGCTCCGTGTTATTTTTTTATAGCTTAGATCATTAAATTGAGTTTTCAGTTATGTCTTGTTCAAGTAACAGTTTTGTCTAGTGTGCTTTTTCCTAAAACTGCAATCTGTAACTTTTGCCTCTCTACTGCCATCTCTGTTTGAAACGTAAAATTGCAGGATACTTGCTGAGTTATTTTCTTAACATGAATGACAAGTTTAAATTTTAAACAACTGCAGTAAGAACAAACTACACACTCTGAATCATGTACAGAACCTGCACATGAGATATAGTAGCTGGATCTTCTTTCTGTTTATGGATGGACATTTCCCATGAAATTGAACCCAGCAGGTGAATTTATAAATCATTATTATAAACCATTGTGAATCTGGATATAAGGAGATTGTGTTAAACACTGATCTGCCATGTACTTGCTCAGTAACTGATTTTGTGAGACACTGTCACAATCTCTTCTAAAACTTTAGAAGATACATGTGAAATCACAGAATACTTGGCTTTTCTCAGGAGAAATATATGAGAACCAAGATACTTCAGCAAAAGTCTCTGTTTGCTCTCCATTTAATCTCACAGCTGTCCAGGAGAAGAATGGAGATCTCATTTGTGAGGTTATTTCCTATGTGTATTGATAGCAGGAAAAACTCAGACTAAACAATGCACGGCAACATCTGGGATTTCTTTGCTGTAGTTTTTTCTTTCACGGGAACAGAAGATAAAGATTCATTCTTAACACTCGTACGTTTTTTTCCCTCAGATTAGATAAACAATTTGACTCAGTGAGTCTGACAGGTCTGTGAGTAAAGTCTCTCTGGAGAACTGCACTGAAAAAGGAGTAATTTCATTTCGTGTGTAAATATCTGTTTGGTGTCAGCAAGCGTAGATTCCCCAAAAGCTGAGCTGACAGCGCAGACAGGCAATTACTGTTTTTTGTGTAGTTTACAGGTGACAGACACACAGGCGAGAACCACAGACCAAAAAGACGACAAACAAATGGACGCAGACGGCCTGCGAGAATCATCGCGCAGATCAGTTCAGAGTGTACTGACAGGCAGATGTGTTTGTCTGTGTTTTCATACATGTTGAGACTGACATCAAGCTATACCTGAGATACACAGAAAAGATATCTGTTGTCTGCGTGTTGTCATGCGTGTTGTCATGCGTGGGAGTTTGCAGGAAGTCTCCTAAGGTAGAACGATGCTTTCGTTTGGCAGTAAGTTTGTTTGGAAGCACCTGTAAAGGCTCACATCATCTGCAGGGGTGGAATTTTAATCCAGACTGAAATTCTTGAAAAATTCCTATTACTGAAAATTTTGTGTTGCATAACAAATGCATGCCTGACTATATACAGTGTGACGTTTATGTTGAATGTTTAAGAATGTAGGTTTGGTTTTATCGTGGTAAGATCATGAGATTAATCAAACTACATGAACATCATGTTTTACCCGTGCAGTGACATTTCTTCTGCAGCTGATTAGTTTTTGTTTAGTTGTGTAAGTAAATATTTGTCCATAGTTTTACCCAAATTAAAATGTCCAAACAATACACTAATGTTTTTTTGTTTTAATATATATATGTATAAGCACAGTTTATAACCAGAGACTGCAGCCTGGATACTTTTGTTCACCTCCTGTAAATGACCAGCTACCATTAAACAATTAGTAGTTTCATCCAGGTATTAGGGTAATTTTACCATTAGTAATATTTTGCAGGGTAAATATGTAGTACAGCAAACTACTTTCTCACTTTCAGTTCTTGCTGTTTCAGCTTTGCTCACTGCCAGCTGTGGTTTAAGAGGAAAGAGCTGAACAGAGAACGTGTCGGGTCTCTTCCTGCACCTGTGGTTGTTTTTGCCAGAGGGAATGCAAACTAGTATTACAGTTACAACTGCAATCGCTAGCAACATGGCTAGACATTATTCATTTACACTAGCAGACGCTTTTATCCAAACTGACAAATGAGAAACATCACAAACTATTTGACAAACAAGTGCTACAATATATGTCACACTGCCAAGCGTAATCTTATGTAAGCTGGTAGCAGTGTTGTGGAAATCATGGTTTTTAGCTGGTCTAAGCTGGTTATTGGCTAGTCAACCAAACACTTAATTTAACATGACCCACTGGTAGCTGGTTTGAGGCTAATGACCAGCTAGAAACCAGCTAGGTTCCAACAGACAGCCATCTTAGTTTCAGCAGAAAAGACTTTTGCATTCTAGACGAGTATAGAAGTGTTTGGAAACCAATTTTACTCGTTCTTTCTTGATTTGATTGAAGCAAGAAACTGATTGACTCAAGAAACTGAAGCAAGATACTGAGAAAACAGCGGTTTATAAAGAGAGATGAGTCTATTATACAGCTCTGCATTAAATTCTTGGCAAGCAGTTTTCTGTTGAGTCTGTAATTTTTCACGTACAAACATCCACGTACATTTTAAACATGTTCTAACAAATCACGTAGTTTTTAAAGTAATAGCAATTTATTTTCCGTTCCTTGTCACAGAGTGTTGTCTGATTGGTGTTTAATGAAATACTTTTGCGAAACGCGTCCTGTGGGAAATGTCCCTGGCAGAGCAAGAAGCCTCGATAAGCTAATTGATAGATTGAGTGTCTCACCTCCCCTCCACTGAGCTGAAGAGGGCCGCCCCCTCATTTGCATAGAAGGGCATTATGGGTAAAGATGATATTGGGGATTTTTATGTTTTGGTCTGTTCCATTAATGTGATTAATGAACTAATTACTGTTGTTAAATTCTGAGATAGGAAATGAGCGGTGAGGTGCATACACTCAAACGAATGCGAGAACGTGGTTGTAAAGCTGAAATAACGTCGCACATAAACACAGACGGCATTACAATGATGTGCCAACATGTTCACTGTGTTCTGCTGATCTATGGCCTCGCTGACATAATGCAGGTTGTGTCACATTTGAGTCTCTTACTGATAAATACACACCGTAATATTGTTACAGCATGTTGTCATATTGTCATACTTTTGCAATAATATAACAATCTTACAGGTCCTCTGGAGCCTTTTTCTACATGCCGGTCATCCAGAAGATTTATGTAGAGACTAAAAATGAACACTCCAGGGTAATGGCTCCATAAATCCAATGAAACTTACCTTTGCACCTCTGGTAATCACACAAGCCCAAAGCTTTTTCATGAACTCTCGTCTGCTGCTTAAACTTCTGCCCCTGGCAATGGAGGGGTTTGTAGGAACATGAAGTATGGTTCTCATAAACGTTTACTTGGGAACATATGAGGTTTTAGGAAGGTGTAATTGTACATCTAGTTAAGACACCATGTTAAGCTGTGTTATTTGTTCGCTAGGACCTTTAGGAGGGATAGTGGGTTCCTTGTGTAGGCAGTTACAGCCCCATCCTGGATGGCAGGAGGGTTGGGCGGGTGTGTGTGCTGGAATGGTGAACGCGCTGCAGAAAATTGCTGTCAGATTTTGTATGTGTGTTGTATTTTCACACTCAATTGAAAAAGGATTTTTAGGGGTCAGGTCACGTACGTGCGCACAGATCAACTGTTATCCAAAGCATTGTGTCAAAAGCAATAAGAGTATTTTGTAGCCTGACCTCTGCAGTTCTCTGTTCAGAAAAATAATTAAAAAGACAGTCGAACCTCTGTAGCAGACACGGCGAAACATCTCCTGGAGTCTAAAGCTGCTGCTGTTTTCCAGTCACTGGCATCACACAATATTTCCTGTGTGGAATTGTGGCATGTGACGGACATGAAATAGTCCATAAGTTAAAATCCCTGTAAACTGTTGTAGTTTGCGTCTGTTCTTTGTATTGAATCCATTGTTGCCATTTTGATATTGTTGGAAATTGCATGCCAGCTGCCATGTTGAGGAGTGCCAGGGCAGATGGAATAACAGCAGGAGGCATTTTGGGAGTGAGGAAAAGTACACGCAATGTGGCAAGGAATCTGTCCTTCCTCTCTGTCTCTCCTCTTCGCACAGTAAGGGCTGTTTAATCCACTGCTACCCTACCTGGCTACAGTACGGAGAGCACTGCTGTATTCATTAGTGCCATTTTTCCTTTAGTTTGGACAGTAGATATTTTAAATATTATTTTGTCTTGTTATTTAATTACTGGTGTTTGTTAAAGCTGCAATCCGTAACTTTTGCCTCTCTGTCGCCATCTCTGTTTGAAACATAAAATTGCAGATTATTAGATACTTTTCATTAAGTCCATGGAGCCAAACTGAAATTTCCTGCTCAAATTATAAATTATTATTATAAACTTACTTTTGAGAAGGCGGTAAAGAGGCCATTTTGAACACCGATCTGTGGTTTATGGAATATGTGATTGTAGTCAAGCAACAAAAACAAAATTGTATAGAGACCACCAATATGACCATAGTCACAATGACCACTTCTTACCCATCCCCGCTATATCTGTCTCTCATGTGACTCAGTGGTTTCTTTTAGATTATTGTCGTCATTTATATACTAGTATTTGTGTAGAAGCGATAGCATGATCTGTGGGTTTCGTGTCGGCTGTGATCATCATTTTTATCGCAGTTTCTCCGCATATGTAAAGGCCGCACTGATCTGCTCCAGTGCGCATCGCCCCGGGACAGAAACTTCACTGTGTTTGAACACCAAGCGGATGTTTCCGCGGCTGTAGTTGCCCGGAGGGGACGGTGTCACCCCGGGAACACACGGACACAAACCCCCCCTCTTTCTTTCTGTAAGACACCCGCACTGCCAGTTAAAACAGGCTTCAGTTGTGTCTGTGTCACACCTCATCCCGGGATGAAAATCTCTTTACCATCTGGGACAGAGATTTGGTGTTTGTGTTTATTTTCTGTCTGGCCCGGAGCCTGAATCCGGGGAGATGAAAGGCTTTAGCGGCGCACAGCTCTCCTCCTTGCCGCTACATTTGCAGTAGTTATTCATTCATGACAAAACCCATTCACGCCGTGACAGGTTACGCCACGCTGATGTATGTCGGCTGCTCCCGGTGATGCACAACCAGCCCTGCGCCCGCTCGCCGGGCGGCACCGCGCGTCTGACGGCTGCCGGTTCGAGCGCGCACGCGTTTGATGCGCGGCGTGGAAACTCGCTGATGGGAGAAATGCGTTTAAATCACTTGCTCAGAGTAATAGCTGCTCGGTGCGTTATGAATATGACTCTGTCAGGGTGATCAACATTTTCTTCTTTCGCTTGTGCCATTTATTCGTATTTCACATCCTCTGCTGGTTATACCGCAGACCTCGAGACGCGTGATTTACCGCACGCGGTAACGCGGCGCGTTTGATGCGCGGTGTGGGTGATGCGTAATCCTGCCAATAAGAAAGTGCGTTTCTCAACACTATTAATGTTACTGAATAAATAATGTAAGTTTCCAAAGCAATTGCAAAGTTTGTACCTGAATAAAAGTATTTGGAAATATGGAGCCTTTCAGAAAAAGAAACTTGATGTTTAAAATGGGGAGGCAGAGAAACCACAGGTGCAGTTCAGCCCATTAACTATAGACATGTTTCATTAAAGAGATTTTGAAGGTCTGTCATCCTAAACAGTGATTTTCTCAGTTGTTTTATCATCAGAACCAAACCTTTAAGTTTTCGGGTGAAACTTTCTGCACAACGTGTGCTTGTGCTGTTTCTCTAAAACAAATTCTGCCTGGTTTGATATTTTGATGGAAAACAAAAATGCATTTTTCTAAATACTTTGTGAGGCACTAAATGTTTTTGTAGCTTATTTAGGGAAGAAAACTAATGTTAAAAGCTCTTAATACCTTATTTGTATTTATGTATGTTAAATGTATGATCTAAATTGTACATTATTTAATAACGAGTTAAATGTATTTGTGCTGTAGGACATGTTTGACCAGGGCTGTGGGTTTTTCGCTTATGTAGCTTGTGAGAGTGTAAAACCATTTGAAGCTTTGCTGTAGGAAACTCTAATGTAATGCGAGAAAAAAACACTCTGTTTTATTTAGATTAAATTTTGGAGCCATTAAGCTTTATGATCAAATGAATACATACATTAGAAAAGCAAAACAGAAATACATGCCAAGCAGGAAGTTCTTTTCATTGTGGTTAATTCAGTGATTTTGGACTTGAAACGCATTTTCAAAATAAAGAGCTGCTGTCTGGCCCAGTAAAATAAGACAAAGTGTTTTCTGCTGAAAAAAGACATTTACTGCCATTTCCAAAGGAGTCTTAAATAAAGTCGCTTGTTTATGAATGTTGTTCTATCTGATTCTTTATTGACTTTTAGTCAGCGCTTTAAATTTAGTGGTTTCTGTCTGTGTCTCTTCTCTCTCTCAGCTTTTCTGTCACCGTCACATATAATAGAGTAGATGCCATTTGTCTGTCTGTCTGTCTGTCTTTCCATCCAACTCTAAAGTCTTTATATCCATCAAGCTTAAATATTTCAAAACTTTTCTAAACTTTCAGGCAAAGCTTTGTCAAGGCAACATCAAAGTCCTTTTCTTGTCTAGGTAATTTAGAAAAACCTTATTGTGCAGGAGAGATGGAGAAGTTCTTCACCCTTAAAAATGTCTGAGCTTTCCTGCACCTTCTGTTATATCTGCTGTAACAGCGACAGTCTCTCCTGTATGTTCAACCTGCGTGATTCTCTCTGTAGAGATGGGAACACAGTACCGCACTGCCAGCCGCGTGTCTGTCCTCTTCCACCTCGTTCTGTAGTTGCCTCTCGTCTCTGCCTCTCAAGTCCAGACTAGCATCCTTCCTCATTGCTTATACATGGTTTTCTCTAGTGCTGCTGTATCTGCCAGACAGCAAAAAACGAGTCTGGCCCATTAAATCCGTGTTTACTAGAAATCTCTCCTACAGTGCGACTGAATGCTACACAGATGAATAAAACATTGTCCCTGACTCAGCCCGGGAGAACCTGACATCATAAGTTAGAACGAGACTGTCATAGCTTTAAAGTAGGTAATGAAGTCTAACTCACTGCTGAGGTGCTGCTCATGTGCAGTTGTCTGGCATAAGTAATCTTGCCTGGTTTTATGTGACAGAAGTGCAGGCACTTGTTTTTGGGACCCGACCAATGAGCGTTTATCAGATCCTTTATGAGACTCATAGTTATGTAACTTGGACACATACTTTTGGAGCTTTGAACATTATTTTCTGTCGTTAACGAAAACAGCTACACAACAACAATCCCATTAAAATAAAATTACGCAGCTTTTATGCATTTTTTTGTGCTCTTCGTCCCTGTGTTACCTTATTACCATGGCAACAATGAACTAAAATCAGATATTTAGACCTCTGATGAAGGTCAGAGGCATTTCCAACGCATATCAACACCAGTGTCCCTGCGCTGTCAACTAAACCACATAATTATAAACCTCTCAACAATGCAAATCCAGTGTAAACAGTGCCATGACAACACATTACCTGTTCATTTTCAGCTTTGTGTATCCACGGAGAGAGTTAATATTAGCTTCCGGAGAAGCTAATGGTCCATCTCTGTTTATATACTTTGCTTGGAGAGGAAGGTTTTTGGCTAATTGTCTTCATTGTTGTTGGCTGAACATCAAACCAGCTCTTTCCAGCAGAAGCAGTCTGAATTATTCAGCCTGTAGCCCAAAAGTACAAAAAAGGAATAAAAAGACAAGGGAAAAAAGATCAAAAGCACTTAATTTTGAGCCTCAATACATAACAGTTGAGCGTTATTTGAAAAGATTTAAAAGCTATGCAACATTTTATATCAGAGGTCTTCTTCTGCGCTTTAAGAATGTACTAATTAGGAAGCTCTTTAGATGGGCTTCTTCAGGGCAATTCTTCCCCTGAAAGCATGGCAGAAGTTACACCACTCAGATACAAAGTGTTTATCTATAGTTTTCAACTGGAGAACATGCCCAAATTCTTTGGAAGGCCATCGGTGAACTCCTGTATCCTTCTGCCAAGCACATGACCCTCACTTCTCCAGGGAGAGAGATTATTGGCCAGTTCTTCCAGCTTGGAATCTCATGTTTATAAATGGCCTGCTCAAAGGCTGCATGATAAAATAAATGTTTCTATCACGTTTTGCATTCATATAATAGGGTTTGCAAAACTACACATTTGTACTAGTGGACTAGCCGTGTATATATGACTAACCATATGGCGTCCGGCATCTGTGGTTCACGCTTTGTTGGCAGTGTGTGGGTGGAGAATATGGTCACTCAGATGAGATGATGTGGATTAGAGGTGAGCATCTCCACTGACAGATTCACATGACACACGTTCATACTGTAAATGTAGATGATGTGAAAATTAATCACTCATACAATAATGCTTCTATAGCTGCATGTGTGGATATACCCAGCTAACGATGAACATTCTCAGAAGATTAGCTAATGTTCTCTAAAGGTTCTCTCAAAGTCAAAAACGTTCCTTCAGTAATGTTAGTAGAATGTTTTTTAACATTATTAATCATATAAAACATTATTCCTAAGTAATTATTGGAATATTTTTAAAATTGCTACAGAAATAAAAATGTTTAAATAACGTTCTTAGAACCAAGCAATATTGTTAAAACATCTTAAAACTGGATGTTTGAACATGCTTAGAACGTTCAAAATAACATTTTTGATGTTTTTGTTACTGGATGGAAACATTATGGAAACATTCTTACAACCTAAAACTGTTAGCTGGGTATAATCATAGACAACATAAAATATGTTTCAGATCACACGGAAGGCTTTAATACTCTCATGACCGGCAGCAGTTTCTGGCGAACTCTTTGGCAAACCTCTTCCACAGCACTGGCTGTAAATCAAACACTTCTCTAATGTTCATTTCTCCTCCTCTGCTGACGCTCTCAGAAATGATAGTATTTACTCCAGTTTCATAGCCCTCTCTAACCTGCGATATTCATCTCAGAGATATACCGACTGATGTCACACGTGTAACGTATTGAAGCTGTCCTGCGGAAATGAACAGCTTTGCATTGGGGATGAAAGTGCCGGTGTCTGTCTGCCTGGAGATGAGAGTGGCTTTAATGTGCTCAAACCAAGTTACAAATCTTCAGAGACAAGCGCAGCCGCGGGATATTAACGGCCGGCTGGAGAAACGGGAGTCTGACGTCAGCAGGTGTTAGCTAAACAGTTTCTTTTTGGTTGCGGTATTCAAACGCAAACGGTATTCCAGCAAAGTTCTAGAGAAGTCTTCATTGTTCCAAGATTTT
Source organism: Ambastaia sidthimunki (assembly GCA_036877625.1). Classification (NCBI taxonomy): domain Eukaryota; kingdom Metazoa; phylum Chordata; class Actinopteri; order Cypriniformes; family Botiidae; genus Ambastaia; species Ambastaia sidthimunki. The sequence continues at coordinate 1,961 of JAZGTK010001827.1, read as the reverse complement.
CCAGAAATTCTTTGGCATTGTTGGAAGTTTAAACCGTCAAATGTCTACAAACGGTTTTGAATGTGTTATCCACACTTGTGCTGTTATCACACCTGAGAATATAGGTTTGCATCCCCCTATAGCAAACTGAGTTACAGGGAGATATGAACGTGTTATTTTTCAAACTTCAGCAGACTGGACTGAAAATGTATTATGAATGCATGTTGTGCAGTATCCCACAGTAATTTAAAGTTAGACTTAAATCAGACTTTCCTTTGACAGGTTTTCATTGTGAGACTAGAAACTACTTCAATGTTACATTATCACTGCTGGTCATTAAATGGCTGTGGATTGCTGAATGGTTGCTAAGGCATTCCTGCTCAATTATACTGTAGCTAGAGCTCAAGGTTTGACTAGTTAGTATGACCCAGTTACTGTCATGTAGGGGCTATATTATCTACATAATTGTGATGGTTTAACCAAGCATTATTAATGGCTATTCGATAGTAGCAAAAGCATGTATACACTTTAAAAATGCTTGGTTGTGTTAACCCATGGTTGGGTAAAATACAGACAAACCCATAGGGTTAAATTAACCTAGAGTTTTCTGTGGTTAAGTTTGTCCATATTTTACCCAACATGGGTTGAAGCGACCCAGCATTTTGGAGTGTAATTTAAAATTGGCCTAAACAGTAGAACTGAAGTTGCTTTGAACTTTGTTTTTTACTCATCTGTCTGGTTTTACACTGTTAGAATAGATCTTAAGCGTTTCTGTCTCAAACGCTCCAGCAGAACCTCCATCATGTTAATGCATTCTAAGGATTCTGTTATCTCATCTGTTTCTCTTATCTCGCGCAGTGTCTACAGAGAGCTGTGTTTCTCAGAACATAAAGTTGCAGTTGTGTTTAGCTGCTCTCTGTATGTACTGTAAGTCTCAGCAAAAGTGCTCCTTTCCAGGTACAGATGTATAAACAACAAATGATCTCACTCTGATTTCACACTTACCGCAACTCCACGACAACGCAATTCACTTCTGGAGCAGCCACAATCACAACTGCTGCAGTGCATAAAAGTCATTTCTGCTGTCTGAGGATAAATATGTATTGTGAGTGGTGCGCTTTTAATGTGTCGCTCCCGGCAACAGAGTTAGATGTTTCTCCTGTGCTACGTGTTCTGAAAGACAAGCGAGTCTGATCTGAAGTAAATGAATGAAGTTTAGAAAAGATTATGGAGGAAGAAAGCAAGATACAAATTAACAATGTATGGCGGAGGTCATGGAATTGGTAAACTTAACTAGCCTTTCTGATCCAGTCAGATTACTGGTTAAGTGCTCTTAATTTACGGGTGGTCAGGGGACGACACCGGTAACATGCAGTATTGGGCAGACTGCTCATAAAATAGCTAATAATAAGCTAAGCTAGCTATAAAAATAAAGCATAAAAAATGTGTATTTATATTTAAACTGTTTTTTAATATCACACCTGAGATATATATAAATGTATATAAAAAACGTTTTTCCTAAGTTATCTTTACAGTTATCGTTCTTGGTGTCATTTCATAAAGCCAGTAGCTCAAGTCACTTCTGTACACGTCTTTCTGCTCGATTTAGTTTTTTGTGCGTCGGGGCAGGATCGCTTTTTTTTTAACGAAATACCTGAGAGCTCTTTTATCTGCTTATTCTAAGTGAGCAAACACAAGGAAGGCGGCGTGTGCTCAAACGAGGTTACACAGAAAGACGCCGGCGCCATCGCCTTCCTCCAATTAAGACTATTTATTCTGCGCGGAGCCTTTTTTCGAGACGATACGGCGCAGCACGTCCTTGCCTTTGCTGTTCCTTCAAGCATTTCCGATTTACCCGTGTAGGAGCAAGAAGACAAGCGGCGCATATTCATAATTACAAACTGATTCAATCTTCATTGTTGTCATTACCGTGACTGATGCATGCCGGTGATGATAGCACAACAACACAGGAGTGACACTCA